>ASZH01045209.1:0-13721 GCA_000411075.1 Sisymbrium irio | reverse complement strand
TGCTATACCACTATACTCATCAAACAAACGCTTCAAGATATTTGAAACTAACTCAGTCAGATGTTTAGCCTCCATGCTATCTATTCTATAAAGCTTTTCAAAGCACAGCTGAAAAAATTTCATCTTTTTCCTTGGATCAAAGACACTAGAAACTATCAAAAGCTTATTCATTTCACGATCATTCAGATCATCAATAGGATTTTAATACTTATCCAACTTTTCTAGCATAGATGTAGCCTGCTTCAGTATCATGACCCAAAATAGTGCTAATCCTCATGATGTTCCTAATGATAGTGATTATCTCATTTGTGAATTGCTGCGCCTTTGATTAGTGCTCAAGCACACTATAGAAATCAAAACAAGAACATTTCCAAAAACCACATCTTTAATACAAATAAGAAAGTCAGCGAAAAAATGGCTGGCTAATCTCTGCAAGCCATGTGCTCAGATGATACGATCACATAAAAACCACTGAGTAGTGAGTACATTAAAGTACTAAATCAAATAAAAAATTAAAAGAAACAATCAAACTTAGCTTATCATTCCTTAAAACTCTTTCATTTCAATTCAGGTAAAGATAATTTGCTCTAACAAACAAGCCAAAGCAGAGATCTTGATTTACATAAGAAAAGAACTAAAAAAACTCACACATACAAACATAATCAAAGATTCAAATTCGTAAGACAAGACGAACTCGATCTTACACACGCGTGGTAATGTACTATCACATTGTTTTCTCAATTTGGTGTTGAAACTGAATGCTCTGAAACTTCTATCAATTCGATTCTAAGTTTCTAACTATAAATTACAGTTATAAAATTATTTAAATTCTATCGACTTAATCATTTTTAACTCAAACCTTTGTTTAGTCATGATGAGAATTTACAGAAGCAAAAAGAGATATGCCTTCGACTGAATTCGCGAAGTGGCTGAAGGTGTTGACGAAAAGGAACCAGCGATTTGAGCTAAAGACTCCAGTTTTGTTGTTGGGGGTTTATGTCGGATATTATAAACGAAGAAAGGGGAAATCAAAGAGCCGAAAGAAAAAAAAATATATGATAGAGTATTAGAGATAAACATAGTATAATTTTATTAGGGATTTATGAAATCTGATTTTCGGGTACCCGATGGATCTTAATTAAAATCCAGAACCAAACTGATACACACGGTTCTGAAGATATATTATCCATTGGTTATTTTCCTTAATACTGAAACTGATCCGAACCAGTCGTTTCGGTTCGGTTTCGGTTCGAGTAATCGGTTCTGGGTCAATATGCCAAGGGCTATTTCAAAATCTTGTTTTATTCATACTTAAGTTTCACATATAATCAAAAATACATATAAATACAGCTAGTAGTCCAGTGCTTAAAAAATTTCTATAAATAGTAAAGACATACTTGCATTTATGAAAGGCATAACACTACACTTTTTACAAGCAACAATCCATGCAACAATCATCACCCTAAATACCTATATGCATAATGTATATATATAGTTTATTTCCATATATAGGTTTTATCGCACATTTGTCATTATCTAACTCACTCTACCTAATTACTCTCTTTATCTATACTGATCATAGCTGCCTATAAAAATCAGCACGCCCGGATACCACATCGTCATGTGGTGCACAGCTAAAAGATGCAATCCGCTATCTCAGTGCATTTATAGCTCAGGCCCAGTTCAAGTATTACTGACTAGGCTAATACATTACCTTGGGTTATCAAATGGTCTGTTATAACATTTCAAGTCCATATATATCATATACCCCCCTCTATTTTGTTTTATTTATCATTTTAGAATGATACACACAGATTAAAAAAATATTTAAATTTGTTAATTTTTTAGAACAAAAAACAATTATGTATATACTTAAACGCAAATAAACCAATAGTATAATATTCCACATAATATAAATGTATTATAAAATATTAAAAAACATTTAATTTTGCATTGAAATTTGAAAACGTCAACTAATTTGAAACAAAAAAAATCTCTAAACGACAAGTATTGTAAACTGAAAGGAGTATAATAATGCAATACCAATGCATATGTTAATGAATTAACCAATCAATCAATCATCATCAGAACATCTCACTAAAATGGTATTATCTACCCTTGAATAACAATACTTAAGAATATCATAATTATTCTACATATCTAACCACCTAGGCCAAACAGTCATAATGCATTCAATCCAATCAATAATACCATGCATATCAACCATCAATCATAAATCATAAAGCAATGTCTCATTTTATTTTTTTATTAAAACAACAACCATAACCATGACTAACATTGGTCTTTCCGAGATGAAAAAACAACACCTTTAAGTTCATGTCAGTTTTTTGGTTCTCCTAGAGAAAATCCTTGTTATAGGATGGTCCATCCATAATTATAAAAATCTAAGTTCAAATTTGGTTTAAGGATAGAAAACCAAGTTGGAATAGAAATTTTCAGCTTAAGTGACTTACCAGAAGATTTTCTACTCTAAGCTGCTTGATAACTATTCCAAAGCCTCTAAGCTGATGGATTTTCTCTTCTATTCTTTCTTTCTCTTAGGTTTCGACCTTTGGCTCTTGATTTATAATGAACTAAGGACTTTTTTTTATACTAAAATAGAGGGACGTCGTGACTCACCTCCCTTGCCACCCTATCACCTTTGGAAGTGACTAATATTGGTGCTGGAAATGTGCGTAAACGCAAGCTGCTGAAGCAACTCAAGAGGTGTCCAGCTACGCCAGCAGGTGAATAAGGGCAAGCAGGTGAAGCAGGAAAATTAACTTATGAAGCAGGATAAGCTGCTGAAGCAAGACAAGCAGCACCAACAACTTATAATTCTGTCACAATTAACCGATTAACCGAAACAATCCACTGAATGCTCTGCTAGTACAAACTGATTTTTCTCAAGACCAAACCATAGTTATTAGCTTCTATGAACCTCATTTTAACCCCACGTTCGACCTAACCTAAATAGATTAGCCTTGGTTTAAACAGATCTTGGTAGATGCTTCAAACGGTTTATCAATGATTCTGTACAATCCTAAATAGATTACCTTTTCCTGAAATTCTTATTACTTTGCCTGAGTGGATCAATCCTATTTTTTTTAAATGCATTGATTATTCAGATTATCTAGATAAGCAGTCTCCGCCTGAAGCCAAAAAAAAAAAAGAAAAAAAGAAAAAACGGTCTCAACCTTTCAAATTTGATTCTGTTTGGCCAGACATTCTTTTCTTCTCTAGCATATCATAATAGGATTATCATAAAGTTCCCCAGACCTTAGTAATTCATTCCAATATGTTTAAATTTCTTTTGACCAATCTTGAGGGTTCAGAAGCTTTAATGGCCAAACCTGTCAAGTTGCATTGGCCAGATTCGATTTCCATCAATCAAACCCATTACTTCATTTCTATACATGCTGCTCTTAATACTTTCTCTCATTCTCATATCAATCTGATCATTTTCATTTGGAAAATTGTTGACTATTATTGGTCAACCCGGTTCTTCCACTGCCATGTGTCAGTCTTTTGTAGGGGGTATTACACAGTTTCTCTCAGATGAGTGTGCATCTCTTCTTGCGCTTAGGTAGCAGCATTCCTGCACAAGTCATCTTAACAGATGGGTGGATGCCACCTGCAGAGGTTACCATCCATGCAACATCTAAAATGAATGAACTCTAGGCTTACAAACTTGGTTTCTATGATAAACTAGAAAGGTATATCTATAGGGTTTACTTGGAAAATGCTGTGGATCGGCATGCGGCCGATCATCTTCAAATTCAGAGCCTAATGCCCAACAAAATCCATGAGGCTCCTTCTACAAGCGGGGAAGGCTCTCCTGTCTGGCCCCATATTTGAGGTTAACCAGTTATGGACATTGTGAAATAGAAGTGGATGAGTCCGGGTCTTTATTCTTCATCTTGTTGATGAGGAACTCCAATTTGAGGAATTTTAGACTCTGTCAGTATTCTTATGTTAGAATCCCCTCCCGTTGATTTTGGGGGTATGAGCTCTGATTCCTCCTCTTCTTCCCCCACACTCCCTTGGAGGTGACTAGAGGTGGTTGCCTCACATTGCATTTCTATCGCTTCAGAGTTTGTGGTTGGAAGTTTGGGCCTCGTAGGGACAAGAGACTTGAAGTTTCCCATGCCCGAGTGCTCTGTCGACACTTTCTCTTTTTTATAAAGGATGTCATTGTGGTCCCAGTATGTCTTTTCTTTCCTGCTTTCTTCTTTCTGCTAGTTTGATTCTACTAACTCTTACTTTTTCTTTATTTGTTTGTTCACGGTTGGGACAAGAGATTTGCTTGTAATCTTGTGCGCCGAACAAGAAATTTGTGTGTAGCGTTGGCCTATATGATTATAATTCATGTTTTATTACTTCACATGCATTTTCTCTTCACTTATTTTGATATTACTTTTTCACCTTTTCCACTTGGTGTACTGAGGAGGCGGTCTGCCACTTATTCTTCTTCTTTGTACATATTCCACCAGTGAATATCCTATGATACTTTCCTTTTTGTACATGTGTTCGCACTCGAGTTGATGACCCCCTAGGTACAGTATATTACCAGAAGATAATATCAATTCCAAGAGGCAGTCTAAGTTGGTTCAATTGGATAATCTTTGACTTCAAATGACTCGTGTAGACCCAACAAGAGGTATATCAACCCCAGTTCCTTATGCTATCTTAATATGAATCAAAAGAAATAAGGCTGTGGAACCTTAAAATGAGATTTGGTATAGAACCAACAATGAATATATTAAACGCATCACCTGAACTGTCTTAGAATAAAAACATTAAATTTTGGTCAGTGGATAGTAAAACAAAAAAATGAAAAAGTGACAATTACTTACAAAAGATTCCAAAAATAAAAAGAAGGCTTATTATTCAAAATAGATTACAAAAATATTTATAAAAAATACTTGTATGAAAACTAGACAAATTAAATTGACAAACCAAATACTTAAACTATACTTTAATTATTTAAAAATTTTCAACTCTAAATGATTTTTAATTCCAATTTTTGAGACTCTCTTTGGGCTGTAAATAAAGCTTTTTTTTTTGCTGTTTTTGGACTTGTAACATGATGAAAATGGTCTGGATTTGTTATATATCATCATGGTTGGATTTCTGAATACTCTCATTGTCCAAAATTTCAGAAATTGGTCCATACAGTCCATCTTGAAGTTATTGAAGGACCCACTTTGTCTTGATTTTGAAATGTATGATCTTCTTTGCTGTTATCCATGGTCATATCATGAGTTTTCAATGATTTTCGACAAGGAGGACTTACTCCCCTGGACCTATTCTTAAAGGCAGAGTTTGCATATTATGTGTCTGCAGGCTCATCCACACTTTCTCGAAAACTATTTACTCGTCTGGACTTCCTCACCGCTCTTCATAATTTTCCTGAGTATTTCAAAATACTCAAATTCTTCTTTTCCATTGGTTCTAGAGTCCTTGTTTGTAAAGATTCTATCAGGACAGTCCAGACGGACTGAACTTGCTGCACTCCATTGGGCTACTAGTTTGTACCGTGGTTGTATATGTGGCTTAGGTACAAAAATTTGTCATATCCTCAACTAAAGATACGATGTGAAGAGGTGGTACCCTACTTCGGACGCCTCACTTGCATCCAAGTGGATTCTCTTGGCCTAAACTTAGGCTTTTTTGTAACACCCATCTCATCATCTTTCGAAAACGTCGTGTCATGGACTCTAACTTATCTCTTAAGTAACACCACATAATAAACTCCTTCTTTATTAACTATTGATCTATATGACTCCAAGAAAATAAAAAACCAGATTAAACTGAATAAAATAATAAAACGAATGTTTAAAATAAAAATACACAAAATGTCTTAAACATCTCTAAAAAACCTGATCCATCATACATCCATCTACTCTTCAATCTCACATGAAAAGGATAAAAATGAGGGGTGAGTAATAAGGGAGTCAATCAGTAAGGTTTAGATGCTTTAACACATAAAACACAGTTTTAGTCATAACACTCCAACCACAGAATAGAAAACTAAACATGACCAACCACAACACCTAACGCACCCAAGCATACACATAACTTATCATATGTGACAATTTAAGTGACCGAGCGCACCCTCCCACCAGGAGGTCAGTATGAACTAAGTTTCTAATGGCACAACCGGATATGATAATTTATCGATCTTAAGGCGTCAGACAGCAGATCGACTAAGCTACCCACACCTCCCCTCACAACAGCAGCAATAACAGAAGTTCGTCTTTGTATCCCGCATCCCAAACATCTAACATACTTAATTATTTAAATATACTTTAATATATATATATTAATACATAATATATAACAAACATTTATCATTTAGCATGCACAATCAATTGGGTTGAATCATTTATATTTTTAAATTAAATTTAACAAAAAAAAAACTACCTAGACTAGATTAGAGAAAATCTATCACATTTAATTCTAAATTACATAAAAGACGTTCTAAAATTAACCTTCACCTTAGAAAAATTGATGATAATTGTAACCTCGGGACTCTGGATGCTCGAACGGATACTAAATCTAAAATCAGCATGAAAATTTGAGTGAGATCGTCTTTCGAACAATAAAAAATGGATAGCATGTCAAATAGTCAAAGTCAACAGTCAGGGTCAACGGTTAAAGTCAATGGTCAACGGTCAAACCAGTCAAACCAGACCTAAACCAAACCTGACCGGTCCCAGTTATCCAAACCGGATCCAATTAATTAATTACCCAAACCGGATCCGACTAGACCTGAATCCGTAAAGCAATCTGAATTACACCAAATCAAAATTAATTATACTAAATTAATTAATAAAAAAACTAACCAGTTGAGCTCGATGAGAGTTGATGCAGATATTGGTGGTCAGAGCCCCAGTCACGGGACCTGAAGGCATGGTCGGAGGCAAGCAATAGTGGAGGTGTTGTGATATCGCCAGCAAAGATGATAACACGGTGGTGAGAGATTGGAGCAATGCATCATATCAAAGGGGGTGGTGTCGAGATGGCTTGCAAAGAAAGTAATAACTAGAAATCCTCAGACTGATTCCACGGTTACATGTGATGACCGACGGGATCATCCGGTGGCAGCTGGTGCAGATGAAGCGATGGTGGTGGCTGGGAAGGATGATGCACTCACACTCACGAACTGTTTCAAAATAGAGAGGAGCGGAGAAATAACACAAATAACAAAACACAGGACCACCTTGCACCTTCTTCCTCGTCTTTTCTATCTCTCTCTCTCTCTCTCTGAACCCCCTGCGCTAGGGCAACAAGACGAAGAGAGAGATATAAACACCATACACACATACACGATCACAAGTTTAAAGAAGGCTTTTAAAGGGCTTAATAAAGAAAATGGCTATAGTTTTGGGTCGTTACATTTTTCCACAACTCTGAGATATAAGAAAGACGAGGCATGCTGTTTTGGGCCGGCTCAGTTCTTGCATCTCTAATAATGATTCGGTTCCATCCCGCATCTGGTCGTCACCTTATCAGTAGAGCCTAGTGTGTGGGATCCACCAATTTGTCCATGGCTCATCTAAACCCTGGCTGGCTTCTTTGGCACTAGTGTGGACTATAATTGTCTTTCCATAGAAAACAACAAAATATAAAACCAACATTTTTCCCAGGGTTCTCTTCAGTATGACCCCATGGGAGTGTCAAGTATGAAATCCGTTGTTTCACCCGAGTTTTTTATTCTCCACCTTGTTCCCACTTTTTGGGTGGGACGGTTGCTTAGTCTATCATAACTCGTATGTGCACCTTTTTTCTTTGTCGTAACTGCTTCTCAGAATATGGCTGAAACTGCGTCTTCTATCTCATCTACTGGGGTTCTTAGATTCAGGTATATTTCTCATGGGACACTCGTCTGTCTCCCTCATTCCAGCGCCAATTTTTGGAAGCTTTTTTCTGGTTATCCTTGGGGATGGGGGTTCCATCCTTCGTGATGTTGATCTACCGAGGTTTTCTGAATTTACCTCGAGCGAGGGTCATAACTTTTTTGCTGTAAGGAAGAGGAGTATTCTGATTGTATCTTGTATCCTACTGATATGTTGCGATTTTGACTCATTTAACTTTACGAAGAAGAGTATTCTTGCAATTTAACTTTTTTTTTAGTCTTTTGAGTCTTTATCAGGTTATTCTAGGTAATCGGCAGCTAAAGATGAGGACTGGAGCAGCTGGAGCACTTAAACTGAAATAGAGTCAAAACTGAGCTCAAAGGACTAATTTGTACGCTGGAGCACCTGCTCCCGAGTTTGACATTCCATAACACCTACTCTCAGTCCGAAGCACTTGCTCCAACCACTTGGAGAGAAATAAGGAAACTCGTTTACCTAGTTTCTAGATGTCAGATAATAAAAGGACGAGCCGTCCTCTATCTATCAACATTCTTTTTACATTTTCAGTTATGAGATTGAGACTATTTGGTTTTAGGATGCTTTGTAAGATTTGAGAGAAGATTATTTACAGCACTCTAACAAGAATTATGAACCCTTCTTTTTTCCGATTTTAATCATGAATTCATTTTTATCATCTGTTCTTTGCTTCTCTTCCATGTCTAAGTAGCTTCATTAGCTAGATCAAGGTGTTTCAAAGGAATCAATGATTTAGTAAACTGAATGCAAATAGGACTTAATCGGATATATCTTCACCATTATTATACTTAATGCTCTTGATAAATTGATCACTCAAATTACAATTTTAGGTTAGCCTATTCATCAAAAGTGTAATAGGTTGGTCGAAGAAAAATTGGTGAGCAATCTATGCTTGTCTGCCATTGCTAGGTTTAACGACAGTTACGATACTAGGTTGATAGACAAAGTTATTAAGATCACGACAGTTTGTTAATATATATTTTATATTTTAATTATTATAAAAACTAACATTATGATTTAAAATATAAAGTGTTTTAAATTTTTATTTCATTAATTAAGAGTAAAAAAAGATAAACATATATATATATATATATGTATATATTATGTATAAATGTTTTTTTTTTTGCTTTTTAAAAACAATTGATACCCAAAAAGCTGTTTAATACTATCAAAACATACATATCTTAATATTTTCTTGAATAAAAATTCTTCACATAGGAAAATTTTAAACTATAGGATCCATCAAAATACTAATTATTATGTTTAAGCAAAATTTAATATTAATGGGAATACTAAAGAACTATTTGCACTCCACATATCTCGAATATCAAGTATTTAGGAGACTATGCATTTTTACTGTACAATTTTGTTTAATACGAAAAAGTCCCTACATAACGAGACTACATATCATATATATTTACTTGTATATTGGTGTAAATAATTGTGTCAGAATATTGATTTGATGTTATAGTCATGTAAGTTACTCTATAATTATTATAAATATTTTGTATATTCAATGATATGTAAGCATATCCCGCATATACATACGTTACTTGTACTTCAGATTCTCTGTCAATAGTCAATTCAATTTAACTCTTTCGCCCCAAAAAATAATGAAACTGAAGTTTGTCCTGATCTTTGATAACCAAAAGAGAAATTTGAAATTTCTATTCAAACACTTTACAAAATATATCGTTAGCTAGTCCAATTTTCGTATTAGTTCTTCGATTGGAGATGGTTCGTGCAAGACTAGTAGAGGAACCTTCGCCGACGGCGAGGAACCAGTTGGTGTTAGAGTGACAGTGTACCATAAAGACAAAGGAATTTGTAAGATACTTGAAACTTTGAAAGAGGAAGAAATTGCAGTTATCGAAGCTTCATCATTTGGCAAGTTCATATCTTTGGCTGAAGAACCTACATTTTCGGGAAGATTTGCGCGATTTATGTTGCCTTGACAGCTTAGAACTAATAGGAAACACGAGGCATAGTTTTTGTTTTCGGGAAATCCAGTTCGGTTTTCTTTACGGGAATTTGCAATTTTAACCGGTTTACCTTGTGGAAATATCCACAAAAATTGAAGAAGAGAACGAGGAATAACATTTGGGAGACACCATACTGTCCATCTCTTTTTGGAAAGCTTGATACAGTATCGGTAGTTACGGTTATCAAGATGCTTCGAAGGAACACCGTGTCTGATAAGGATACAAGAATTAAGTATGCATGTTTGGCTATACTTGCTTCTGTCCTACTACCCATGACTCATCATCCGAACATTTTGAAGTAAAATGCTGAGATTATAGAAGATCTTGATGCATTCTTTGCTTATCCTTGGGGGCGTGTTGGTTTTGACATGATAATGTCCAGTTTAAAGTCAAGAAATGAGATATCATTATCTCAGAAAAAATATTTCAGTTCCGGGATTTGCTATGTCGATTCAGTTGGTGATGATGGCTGCTGTTACAGCTCTAACGGCAGTTGTTCAAGAACAATGCATCTCTTCGTCGGAATCAGGCTCTGAGTATGAGGATAATGAGATAACTTCAAAATCGAGTGTGACACTTAATCTAAACCCCGAACGAGCAAGAGACTTGTACAGAGACGAACATGTTAGCTCCGTTTACCTATATATTAATATGTTAGTTGATGAGTTTGTAGTAGATAAGAAGTATCTGAAATTCTCTAAACATAGTCAAGGAGTTACAAGTTATGTTTAGTCTTGGAAATGTAACAATTGAATATCTGATGTATTGTGCCAAACTATAAGATTAATGTATCTAAATAACATACTGTGCTTAAGATATTTGTTAACCGTCTACCAAGTATATTGACATCTAAAACTTTTGTTCTTAGTTTATATCGTATTTTGATGACACATAGTGAATTATGTAATAGGGTGTAACCTTCCATGGATAAGTTGTTATGAAACTAATAGAGAAATTGATAATTTGGAACATTATTTTATTATATATTGATTTTTAGATTGATTATATAATTACATTATTGGGAGGTTAATGTTTGAGTAAACTTATCTCATCTTTTCGTTACAGAAAAATGTATTTTCTATTATACCTCATGATGATTCTGAGGAATTTAATGACACTACATATGCTTGGTCCGACGAGGAAGACGACCCTACTATCAACAATTTGATTGGCCTTATCGAAAATGGTCATAGCTTCCGGAACGCCATGTTTACGGGTGGTGCTACGAAGAGGGATGTTGATAATATGAGGGCAGAACTGAAGAAAAAAATGAATGTGGAAGCAAAGGGACGACGTAAAGGGAAGAGGAAGACATCACCGGCAGACCACATAGATCCTGCTAAAGAACACAGTTCTAATTTGGATGCTGAAAATATAAGGAAAGATTTTTCCAAATTAGAAGAGAAGGTCGATACGTCAATCACTGATATTTCAGAGCTTCGTTGTGCTTTGAGGAATTTCGGTCTGAAATTGTGAAAGAAATTAGCGAGACTATGGAAAAGATGCAGTGATCTTACATTGCAACAATGAAGACTTTGTTAACAAAGACAACCAGAAATGATCGTGCTTACTTAGCTGCTAATCGTGCAAGAAACAACGATGAATCAGATTGAGTTAATGGTAATGGCTTGGGTTCACCAAACAGAGATTTTGCAAAGAAACATACATATTGTGGTGACGATGGTGACAATGTTAGAGTCGGCTCTCTATGTTCTATTCGTACACCATCTGAACAGGTAAAATTAACTTAATTATTTATCTTAAAGGTTAAACTCGTACAATTATTTGATAAAATAGAACTTGTTTATTATGAAAATAAAATGATTTTTTTCTTGTAGAAAAATTCCGAATTAGCGGACATTCGTAGTGGACAAAACCTCTACTTTACCCGACGTACCAATGGATGAGGGACCATATATTCAAGAAGTCACTAAGCCAGTGGTTAGTGTAAATGCATATGCCAATGGATAATAAATTGATAATATAACATTTTGTTTCACTAAATCAAACCATATGTTTATCATTCTTATAACATTTTGAGTTCAAGTTCACCAACCTCTTAATAATAGTGAAGTTTCGTCCAAATTGCGAGAAACACCAAAACTGACAGCTGCTAAGCTTTGACAAGAGTTGAAAGCTTTGAAAATATCAATGTTTCCATTGCTGATGAGAATAAAGATACCAACGTCTCCGGTACAGCTGAGAATAGTCAGGAAAAGGCTTTTCAAGGTTTGTTAGATGATGTGATGCGTATGGTAATACAAGATAGCGCAAAGGAAAAAATGGACGATAAAAGACGAATGCAACGAGCTAAATCTCAGGTTCATCCATTTGTTGGTAACTCAACAGTGAAGCGTTTAATCCCTGACGTTGAAATTGATACGTTGAGTTTGGTGAACAATGAGTCTCTGCAGAAGTTACTGGATTTCATCACGGAACATGAGTAAGTGTCTTATTTTTGGTGAAAATTTTGGTTCTTATTTTGAAACTGTCTTTAACTTGCAGGTCAACACCGATTGGTAGGAACAGAGGCATGAAATATCTTAAACTAATGACTCCAAAGAAGTCGTGGCCTAAGAATGATCCTAGCTTTGGATGGCTACATGATGGGGTAATTTTTTGTATCGAATTATGATTATCTGTTTATTGTGTGGTTTTTATTCTTACTATATGTTTATCTATGCAGCACATGATAGACATAATGAAGATGTTCACTTTGAGGAGTATGTTGTATTTTTTTCCGTACAATGAGCGAGTGGCATTTCTTAATCCCACGTTTATGAAGTCATGGGTCGGAGATCTAAAATAATTCGAATTGGGCCCAAAAAGTTTCAAATTTTCATCTGGCTACATCGAAAGTTTCACTGGCAAGTACCACGTGGATGTTCAGACGAACCGGAAATGGTATACAGGCGTTGACCACTTGTACATCGCACACCATATCAAAAGTGACCATTGGGCAGCATTGGATATTAACCTAAAGGAGGATCGTATTGAAGTCTATGATAGCATTCCCTGTCCAATACTAGAAAGAACGAGGTAATACAATTGTGTCGGCCATTGGCAAAGATGATCCCATATCTACTTAGTCAAGAAGTTCCAGCAACAATTCGGAAGAAGAATATTGTTATGTTTGTGGTCAATCGTGTGAGAAATATCCCTCAAAATCTCGATGTTGGTGAATGTGGTGTATATGCAGTTAAGTATATAAAGCATCTAGAGTCAGGAGACGACTTCAAAGGCCTATGTGATGCTAGCATGTCTGCATTTCGTCTACAGTTGGTTTGTGATACTTTTATAGAGGTCAGTAAAATGACCCTGACAAAGACTAGCATGTCTGCATTTCGTCTACAGTTGGCTTGTGATACTTTTATAGAGGTCAGTGTAATGACCCTGACAAAAACCCGAAATTTTCGAAAGAATTTTCATCGAGCGCAGGGAAGGAACTATCGAATGACAGTCGGTAAAGACGCATTTTAACCCAGGAAAGGCCGAGCACACTGTCGGTCTAAGCATTAGACCGCAGGAACACAGGCCAGGAAGATTTCCAACTGGTCTGAATGGAATCTTCAGTGGGAGACATCATCATTCCAGCCGGTGGGAACAGAATCTTCGGTGGGAAACATCTTCATTCCGGCCGGTGTAAACATAATCTTCAGTGGGGAACAACATCATGAACCTGCAGGAATAAAATACTTGTCAGTAGAAAGATGTCAGATTAAATGTTGAAAGTGCGATTGGTGGAGCCTGCTGCCAACGTCCTCATTGGTTGATTCCGCCGCCAAGAGCACTCACCAAGGTGTATAAATAAGAGTCTTCAGCTGCTGCTTCTTCAGTGTTG
>ASZH01045208.1:0-13715 GCA_000411075.1 Sisymbrium irio | reverse complement strand
TTATGGGATCGTGTTCGTGTAAGCGGTGGTGCATATGGAGGTTTCTGTGATTTCGATTCGCATTCAGGTGAAAACTGCTTTTACTTTCTTCCGTGAATGCAAAAAAAAAAAAAGAGTTGTCCTAACAACATATTGGATCTTTCTTTGTTTCAGGAGTATTTTCCTACTTATCGTACCGGGATCCAAACTTGTTGAAGACACTCGACATATATGATGGAACTGGAGACTTCTTACGTGGCCTTGATGTGGATCAAGAGACACTCACTAAAGCTATTATTGGAACCATCGGTGATGTTGATTCCTATCAATTACCTGACGCCAAAGGTTATAGCAGGTAAACAAATTTCTTCTATATTATTTTTTCTGCAGCTTTTTGAATGAACATTAATGGTTTCGAATCAAACATTCTCAAATATTTTTCGCCCAGTTTGTTGAGGCATTTACTTGGAGTGACAGACGAAGAACGACAAAAAAAGCGTGAAGAGATATTGACAACAAGGTTAATTGACAACATTCTCTCGATCATTTTCCTTTAGCAGTCTATATATATTTTTATAAGGGGTTAAAAGTGTTATTTTGCCTTTAACCTCTTGTTTTTGCTCCACAGTTTGAAGGACTTCAAAGATTTCGTAGAAGCAATTGATGTGGTTAGAGACAAAGGTGTTGCAGTGGCTGTAGCATCCGCAGAAGACATTGATGCGGCGAACAATGCACGCTCCAACTTTTTTTCGAGATTAAGAAAGCTCTCTAAATTTTGAACTTTTACAACGATCCAGGAGTGAGTGTGTCAAAGCTAATATGAAATGCCCAACATTATGAATTTTTACAATAAATGAAGCATGCTCTCACTTTCAACTTATAAATACCGACTCATTTTTTTCCCTATCCAAATCGGCTCTTTGAAAATCTTATTATATGGAATTTAACGCAATTCATAAAGTGAGATATTAAGTAGAAATGTAAATTTCATTAAAATTAATATAACGTAGAGAGAGGATTTTCCATTATGTAGAGAGTATGAATATAAAAAATAATAAAATTATCATTCTTTTTTTTTTTGCCGACAATAAAATTATCATTCAAAAATATTATGTAATGTTCAAAAATAAATATTATGTAAAATTCTATATGATATAAACATGTAAAAATGTACTATATGATATGATATTTATGGTAACATAGAAAACCAGGCTGAAAAAATTATTGGAAAGAAAGAAGAAAAAGGAAGAAAATATTTGCGGACAAAAGTTCGTAAGCTATAGTTTCTAAATGTATTCCATAACAAAAAAAAGAACGAATTGGAATACTTTAAAAAGATCGAAAGAAAGAAGTATACACTTAGTTGGTAACCATAAAAACCACGAAGCCCTTACGAGGAAGCATCGAGCTTTGGAGATGGACTACTACTTCCTCGGATCTAAGGTATCTCTTCAACTGTGTTTTTGCTTGCCAAATATCTTCTCAAATAATACATTGCACGTATATTTTGATGTCTGAATTGTATTCAGTAATCAGTATACGATTTTCTGTTTTTGTTGAGATTCACTGCAATTAATATTTTGGTACTAATAAATCATAGATTTATAAGCTTAACTGGATTTTTGCTTTGCTATTTTTTTCCCATTATTTCTGGTGATATGGATAGACTAATACCAGAGTGTGTCAAGTTTTTAGATACTTATCATACTATATTTCCGACATGTTTCATAGAGGTTATAATATTATAAAACATATAAAAATTCAGTTATATCTTTTACAAAAAAATAAGTTGACTCTTCAAATTAAAATTAATTGAATTTAATTTATTAATTGTAAGTGAAAATAATATCATAATCCCTATAATTACATCTCAATCACAATCTCTATAATTATGTTTATCATCTATTTTATCAATTTAGAATGAAAATATAGAATAAACTTTAGTGATGTGTTATATTACACAGAATGTTATTGAATTAAATGATTAAACTAAAATTTCATTAAAAAAATTATTGAATTAAACATATTTCAACTACAAAAGAAAATAAAATTTAATATTAAGAAATTTTAAATTATAAAACATAAAATAATAAAAACTAGATCGATATTTTTAACTTTGATAAAATTAGGATTCATGTTTTATGATTTTTGATATTTTATGAACTATTTTTCAAAATATATTTAAAAATTATTATGAGATAGATTAGTGTATTCTAATAATAATTTAAAATTTTATAATTACTTTAGGTATTCGATTCACTTTGTATATATATGTTACCTATGTAAATAAAATAAGATATATGAACATTATTATGGTATTAGATTAGGTTATATTTGAATTTTGATCTTATGTAATTTCTTTTTCTTGTTTTTTAAGCTTTTTTATTATTTCAAAGTGTGGGTCTAAAACTTATTTTAATAATAGTTTAAATTTTTATAGCTATTTTAGTTATTATATTCACTTTGTATATATATATTACATATGTATATTACATAAGATATGAGAACATTATTGTATTAAACTAGGTTATGTTTGAATTTCGATCTAACATTAAACTCTGTTTTTCTTTCATGTTTTTAAGCTTTTTTATCACTTCAAAATTCGGATCTAAACCCTATTCATATGTCTGGAGTTAGTCTTTAATCTATGTTCTTTGGAAATATCCCTCTTTCCAAAAAGAATTGAACCTAAAACAAATTAAAAAAAAAGACAATTTCTTGTGTTAAACCACTAGACCAGCATTTGTTTGGTTAGTTTTCTAAGTTTACGAGTTTCAATTGCGTTTATGTTTTTTTTTTTTTTGAAAATTTCTGTTTTTTTTTTAAATCTTATTTTTTATGATTTTGTCTTAACAAGCTAATTACTTTTCCATTTTAGTTCATTTTAAGCCTCTAAATCTAAGCGATAATGCTTTCTAGATAAACTTATGACAGACTTTGAATCCAAATTTTTTTCTATAACGTAAAAAAGAATAAAAAATTAATCCAAAATTTTTTTTTTCATCTTTGATTTATGTTCTATAAAGAAAAACAAACCAAAAAACTATAGTCTGTTTTACGTTTTATAAAAGAAATTGTTTACCTTTCTTCTTCTTCAACAACTAAGATGACGAACCTTAATCGGAAGTTTTCACACACCTCTCATCTCTCACCATGTCTTATCCTACACTGCCATCACATATCTGGCCTAACGTTGCTGCGATCACACCATCCATTACACCACCTTAAGCATTTCTGTCTATGCCATACCACCTTAGTCACCATCTGATTTCTCGAGTGTCTCTGTCATGGCCGAGTTAGGGCATCTCCATCGGTAAGGATGGAGATGGGTATCAGACTAATTAAAAACTAAAAAAAAAAAAAGTAGAAGAAAAAACGTGTTAGAATTGAAAATCGTATTTGTAGAGAGAGTTTGTAGAATCCCTTGTGAGAGACTCATTGCATACATGTCATGTTTTAATTAGTTTAGTTATCATATATAGCATAAGTTTAATTAAATTATAAATAAATATTTATTTACTATTTTTGAAATACGATAAAGAAGTTGTGAGCGATGGAGATGATCTATCTACGCCTCCACAATGCCATCACTAGATCTTTATGTCAATGTGGCTCTTCCCTTTACCACTTGTTTCTGCCAAAATTTATGTCAAAACAAACATAGCATGAAATGATACTTTTAAACCACTTCATTCCTCTCCGCTATATTCTATTATCAACCTCAAGCCATTAATTTTACTTTGTTTTTATAACTGATTTAATATCTTATTCCATCATGGCACCGAGAAATTTATTTTTTTATAAAAAATATTAATTTACAGAAATTCTATTATACATAGAATAAGATATTAGAGCATTATAATTCTTTCAACCTATATATCTCTCGTTACGTTATCACTAATTTCATGTTAAAGTTATGCATACATCTAAAATAATAAATGTTATAAAATAATAAAGCAGAATCTTAAGTGACATTTATTGTGAAACAATGAAAGTCCTAAAAATATTGTCGGCGCACAATTAAGTTCATGTTAAAATTTACATAAATCTAAAATAATAATTGTTATAAAATAATAAAGAAAAATTTTAAGTAATATTTGTTGTGAAACAATGAAAATTCTAAAAAATTTGTCGGCGCACAATTAAATTCATGTTAAAGTTTGCATAAATCTAAAATAACAATTGTTATAAATTAATAAAGAAAAAGAAGAATTTTAAGTGACATTTATTACGAAGTCGGCGCAGAAGAAATTGATTTACATGAGTATTTTCATATTTATTTATATATATCTTCATAAGTAATATTTTTACTATATTCTAGTATATATATATATATATATTCTGATTAGTAATATGTATATTAAACTATCAAAATAAACTATCATCTATATATTATATATATTTTATAATTTACGCGATAATTTTATACATGTATCAGATTTTAAATTAGAATGATTCAAATATAACGGTAAAATATCAAGATAAGAAAAAAGTTAATTTTATAAATAACTATTAATTAATATATTTATTTATGATTAATTAGTATAATTTTCAAATTAAATTCTGTTTTCAGCTTTTAATAAAAAAATTAATTAATTTTATAATTTTAGCCATGTAATCTCGAAATTATTATTATTTAAGTTGTGTGTTTATAGTGTTTTTATAGCAAAACTTATTTTAATGTTATTTTGTGCCACTTTTCATATAATTTCACCCATTACTGATCATTTACAATGTTTGTTAGTGTTTATAGTTGATATATAAAGTAAACATTTTTTTCTTTTTGTGGTGCCACGTCATTGGTTCGATTAAATGACTTAGCAGTAGTTATCTTCCACCTCATTAGTTCGATTAAGAAAAATAAAACAAGTGTATCATGTTACAAGTGTTAATGGTAACAAAATCAATCTTAATGCATGAATGCTACAAAATCAGTGTTAATCCATAGACTAAAAGCCTACAAATCTACCAGTATTATATCTAGCCATATACTTCAGCTTTTGAATTATCCCTTTTGTATTGTTTTGTGCAGTTTATAAGAAGCCTGTGACTAATTAATGGAGTCGTGAGCTGATCTAAATAGAGATTGTAGAAGAAAACAGAAACATCATTTTGTCTCTAAACATGCAAGAACTTACTTCTACATTCGTCTCTCGTTCCCTCGTCCCGACCACTTACCTACGAGGATGTCGACTACGACCAAAGTCAGTAGTTCCTATGACCGTTTGCATGGACCAATCACTCAAGGAGAAAGTGGTTGTAATAATGGGAGCCACCGGGACAGGCAAGTCACGCCTCTCAGTCGATCTAGCAACTCATTTCTCCGCCGAGATCATCAACTCTGACAAAATGCAATTCTACAACGGATTGCAGATCACCACAAATCATATCACTCTCCCTGAGCGATGCGGAGTCCCTCACCATCTACTCGGCGAGCTTCCTGTGGATGACAGCGAACTAACTGTCTCGGAATTCCGCTCTTTGGCGTCGCGGTTGATCTCTGAGGTAACCTCTCGTGGGAAGCTTCCGATAATAGCCGGTGGATCCAATTCCTTCATCCATGCCCTCCTTGTAGACAGTTTTGACCCGGAAACCATTCCATTCTCTTCAAAGTCGTCGATTTCTTCCGAGTTGAGGTATGATATAGAAGTCTTGATTGTTTGTTTGTGTTAACGGTCATGTTTGCATCTAGTTCCGATAGAAATGAATTCAAAATCTAATACGTATTTATCTAGATTTTAACATTAAACTAGATTTCGACCCGCGAAAAATTATTTTAAATTTTAAATAATTTATTTTAGATAAAATAAAAGAATTCAATTATTTCATATATTTTGTGTTTGTTTAAATTAATATTTGTTAATTAAAATAAGCTAATTTATCTTTAAGTCCACTTCACATTGGTCTCAATATTTTTTATATTTGTTAAAATAGTCTACAATAAATATCATTCGAAAATATATCAATGTCAACCCATATATTATATATTTGAATAAAATAAACAAAAAATATTTTAAAATCAAATAAAAATGTTCATGTTTTGATAATATTGGTTCATTATGAGATTTAACTAATTTTAAACATCTTAATTTTATTATAAAATTAAATATTTATTATAATATATTTATCAATCAGATTCTGAATTGATTGATTTAAATAATTAATTGATTAAATTAATATAAATTTTACAATTTAATGATCAATTAGTTTATTTTAAAACTTTATTAGAAATTCTATTTCTTAAATAAAATTGAATCATAATATATATACACCTAAAAATTATTATATAAATGGTATGTTTTTAATAAAAGGAAAATAAGATAAAAATGAGAAAGGAAGATAATAATAATATCTTACTATTATTTATGGTAATAAATATCTACAGGATCACATGTGATTATGTATAAGATATTTATTGTGGTCTATGTTGTTTAATTATATGGTTAGTCTAACATTTTATTAAACCCTAATTAATGAGATTTTTAGTTAACATATGACTAATTAAAGATTATTTTCTAAATGTATTTCTGTTTCAATAGTATATATATCAAATGCAAATGGAAATAGAATCTACTCATGTAACGTTTTACGTTAGTATTTTACAAAGTTTTCGTATAAAAGATACAAAATGTTTTATTTATTCAAACTGTAATTTATCCACCTGCATGTATTTAACTTTACCATTTTACCGATAATAATCATGGAGTGTAAAATATGGTTTAAATCTTGCTTTGATCAAAAGGTACGATTGCTGCTTCCTCTGGGTGGATGTCTCGGTCTCGGTTCTGTACCACTACCTCTCAAAACGTGTCGACCAAATGATGGAATCTGGAATGTTCGAGGAGCTCGCCGATTTCTACAACTCTAGAGATTCCCGGTCCACGACCCGAACCGGGATTCACAAGGCCATAGGAGTACCGGAGTTCGACCGGTACTTCGGAGTCTACCCGCCGGAGAAAACTGACAAGGTGTGCGAGTGGGGCCCAGCAAGAATGGCCGCGTACGGGGAAGCAGTGCAGGAGATCAAAGACAACACGTGGCTGCTTGCGAAGAAGCAGATAGAGAGGATCATGAGGCTGAGAAGCAGCGGTTGGGAGATTCACAGGTTGGACGCTACGGCGTCCTTCAAGGCATCCTCCAGTGAGGTTTGGGATAAGAACGTGTTGGAGGAAAGCGTCAAGATTGTGAAACGCTTCCTGCTCAAAGACTAGGTTTTCTTTTTCAATTTTCCCGCCGTTGTTTAGTTTAAGACCCAAGACAATTTAGGTCTTTTCTTTTTGACCAATAAAACAATATGAATACTCCAGCTACATTTTAAGTGTCTTTATAAACATATTCTTTCCCCCTCCAAGTTCGCTTTGGCTACGTGAATATATATATCATACGAACCTTAAAAGTACGTACGTACGGATACTCTCAAGGTAGTTAACTGGAGAACAATCACTGGGACAAACCAGCCACACTTGCGGAAGATATTAAATTGGACTACGCAGTCAAAACTACTAGCTAGACCTCATGAACAACTATCAAACATGTGATACTCTTCTCTCATTTTGGTTTCAGCACTACGATACAACTACACCACAAAAGATCTATTGTGGAAGTTGCTTGATGAAAATCATAACGTTTTCTCCTTTATCTTCTATATATCCTTTTTCTAAACATGTATGCAGATCTAAAACAAATTTCCGTAATTTGAATATAAATGATGAAAACCCATTAGAGTATAAAACATGACCTTAGCGTGACGATTAAACGTTTTTATTAGTTGAAACAAGTTATTTAGTAAAATTTTATAATCAAACTGATATAAATATGTTAATTAATAATTTAACTTGATAAAAAGGCATTATATCAGAAATTGATTAATATTTATTTTATTCATTTATATAGTGATAGGAGTTATGATTAATGATTTATATGCAAACTTACATGGATTATTTTACCAAAATATATAAAATATTTGAAATTATTAAGAAAATTATTTAAAAAGATGGGCTAACCATATAAAACTTAATAAAAAGAAATCGATATATTAAATGAATGCATTATTCAATTTTAATTTTTTTCTGATTTTTAATTATATTTCTATCAGACTAAAATTATAATTTAATTATAAAAATATTAAAAATAAATATAATATAACATATATTATTCCGTAAAAAAATATAATATAAATTTAAACTTGGATCACATAATTTTGATAAAAATTGTTTTATTATAATTAAAGTATACCATAAAATCATTTCAAAAATCATAATTTCACACTCTAGTATATATGGATCTACACCTAGTACGTACGCTATAAAAAAATATTTTAAAACTCGTTAACTCGCAATTGATATGATCTAACTAACGTGAAACACTCTAATGTGATATAACCTTAATAGTTGGTGTGTTTTGGTTTCCATCTTATCTTACTTCTCAATTTATCTGAAAAAAGGGAATTGGTTTAATTTTATTTGGTTTTTTTCCTTGAAGGTCTCAAGGAAGAGCATTTTTCTAGTCTATATATGGAGGTGGAGCATAGGTTTTATAGGATTCAGCTGCACATGATGATCTTGATAATTTTATCCCTCATGTATCCCATCTGCTCAGGTTTATTCATAATAAGTACCAATTTTTAGAGAGATCGACCTTGTTTCCAACTTGGTTATAACTTATAGTATCATTATATGACACTGTAAGGGACAAAAAGCAATCAGGTTCCTTAAATTTTAGATCCAGATGGACCTGAGTAGAATTTATTATCACAGCCAAAAATATGAGTTGCTGAGTATATTCAGTGGTCCTTTGTCTATGTAACTGTAACAAAAACATCAACGGTAATTTTTATTAAAAAAAAAAAATACTCCTAAATAAGGGCATGCAATTGTTTGCTAGAGCATAAAGCAGGAAGAAGCATAAGACGAATGTAAATTTGTGGGATTTGAGACAGTTACACAGATCCCGACCTCAACTGAAAAAAGGCTCACCAACTAACAGTCCACTGTCAAAATTCCCTTTATTAAAAAGAAGTAAAAAGAAGTGTATTTATTTACATTGTTTGACTTTTTCATCTTCGGCTGTTATAAATCCCCCAACTCCTCGATTGACTTTTTCTTTTATGGTAACCAGGTGACCAGAAACCGAATACGCAAGGATCAATACTCGAAGTAGCAAATGCAATTCGTTAGTTATGGTATGCATGTGTTGATATATAATAGAGACTACAAGGGTCTTTTCTGGTTTTTATTCGGAAATAAAGAATTAATGGGAAACTAGAGACAATTTAGATATGATACAATTAGACTGTTTATCTTCTTTTTGATCTAGTTTTGGACCCATTTTTTGTTCTTTTAACATGCATCATGCATGTTTAAATCTATGTGGTTAACATATATATACAAAACACTATAGACTAAATATCTTATATATTCTCATCCCAGTTCTCATTCTGTACGATTCAACAATTTAACTAGATTTATATTGTATGTACGTGTAGAGTATTTAGAACAACCTATTTAATTAAATAAATGTTTGAGCATTAATTCATTACCCTATATAAATGCATTGGTCAGCGAATTGGCTGTTGCATCAGTAACTTATTATCGATGATATCGATTCTTTTTATTACTTGAAGTATCAAATTGGTCCCAATTCATTGGAAGCATAAAAATTAGTACCACTATTAAAACATACTATCTGATTTAAAAAATTAAGCCATTATTGCCATTTGTATCTTTGCTCTTATATATTACGAAACTTGAGTTTAAGTGGTTTACAATTGGTTTTAATTATACGCACACTTTATAGTTGAATATGGCTCAACTTCTATGCATGGCGCTCTGAGCTATAGCTGAATATTAGTCGAGTGCCGCATATTCAATAATTGTTTGCTGTTCATCTGATCATTTTGTTTCATGCATATATATTGTACATATGTAAGTGAATATTTCGTTACAAATGTTCAGAAAACAGGATACTTGTAAAATTAAACTAATGGATCCATCTTTTGTTAAAGTATCTTATTTTGGAATATTGTTATGGTTTATGTACATTCATAATGATTTAACACATGTACATGATTTCAAGAACATGTCATTAAATTGATGTCTAGTATATAATATGTTATTGTTGTGTATTTGATGAGTGGAGGAAACTTACACAACAGAGCTTTAAAAATTCCAAATTCTAAAATATTGATGATACAAGAAAACAAAAAAAACATAAGTTTTAAATGAGTTAGCTTAAGACGTAAATAAATGCGAGGAATATAAAAATGTTCCGACAAGCGACAACAGTAATAGCCGATGCACAATTTGTAAGAGTATCTTTACTTGATGAATATTGCATACTTTGGCTATTTGCATGTGATATTTTACCATTTAAACAAAAGCTCGTTCGATAAAAGATGTTTCATCCGTTGATGAACTGGTGGTTAACATCAAAATATTTCAACCTTATTTATGGCTGCTAACACATCCATCCAACGAAATTCCATGGCAAAAAGCGTATAATGGAAGTAATCAAGCTAATTTGATATTTCTATCCACCTCTCAACCACTTATCCATATCAACATGTCACATCATCATTAGTTAAAAAAAATCATTAACGTGACCAAATGTTAAATCTTTATTCCAAAGTGAATTGAAGTTTAACCGCCTAATTTTCAAATCACAAAAGGGAAGAGGAAAAAAAATGATTATTCGTTACGTTCCCACCACGTCATAACTTATAAAAAAAATGATTGCGTTTTAAATTGCTTTGAAAGGAAGCCAAAAACGGCTAAAAAAAGAGGAAGAAAGAAAGCGCGTTTCGAAACCCAACAGCGTTTGTGTGAACAATTAAGAAAAGCGAAATTCGTTTGTTAACGGCGCCGTTACAGATAAATCTTCCGTCAGTCAAGAAACGGGGAGGAGTAGACAGTAGAGTACATAGCAACAAACTCCGTCCGCTTGCGAAGGAATAAAATCTCATCCGTTGAAATAATCAAACGGCTAATGATTCCTTCAACTCTCCTTTTCTCTCCCACACCGAAATCTCCTCTGCTTTTAATTAATTAAGAAGCGAACCAGAAATAGAAAGACGAAGCAGAGAGAGAGAGAGAGAGAGAGAGGATGAGCGAGAGTAATCCTAACTGCAAGCGTGACGCGGAAGAGTTTGAAGCTTGTAACGGCGCAACCGTCTCGCCACTGAAGAAGAAGAAGAAGCTCGATGATGATTCTTCTTCACCTGACTCTCATGGCGTCGGCGTCGGCGTCGTCATCGCGGTTCCTTCTCCTTCCGTAGCTTCATCGGCGGATTCTGTTCCAGGTGGATACTACTCTGTCACCTCCACAGCAGAAGACGATGATGATAAAAGCTCTATCATCAGCTCCGGTTGTTTCAGCAGCGAATCGAACGAAATCGTGAAGAACAATCCGAACTCTGTTGTAGATCTGAAGGTAAAAAACCTTTGAAATCGTCTCTCTCAATGAATATTTCGAATCCGTGAAATCTCCATTTGATTTTCTTTGTTTCCGTTTTTCTCTGTTTTTTTTTCAGAATCATCAAATCTCCGAAACCGAAACCGAAACTTCGACATCCATCACCAGCAATTTCAGGTTCGTAAATCTCTCTTTATCAATCGTTTTGATTTCTCCTTATCGCATTCTCATCTCTGCGTTTTTTGTTTGTTTAGCAGAAAAGAGGAAAATCCAGTGAGCGAAACAACAGAGACGGAATCATCATCGGCGACGGAGAAGGATAAGCAGAAAAAACCAAAGGAAGTGATCAAGCAACCGACGCCGGAGGAGATTGAAGAGTTTTTCTCCAAGTTCGAGAGTGAAGAAGATCAACAGAAGCAATTCATAGAGAAGTGAGTCCTCTCCATCGTCTTCACGTGCTGTTTTTTTTTGGTTTAGAGGAAAAAAAACTTTTTCATCTTTCTAATAAAAGTCCGTACAAAACGTTAGGGGGTAGAATGTCTGCGCAGGATAAGAGATGATCCGACGCGTAGTTTAGCAAAAAGATATTATCGTCCATCTTTTGAGTTGGGAAAAATCCTAACGATCGACACTTTTTGGACACGCAGGTACAACTTCGATATCGTCAATGACAAACCGCTCGAAGGTCGTTACAAGTGGGATCGACTTAACCCATGAAAAAGGAAGCCTATGTGGAAGAAGAAGATGAAGAAAGACGGAAAAACAAAACAAAACTAGAAAAACTAAAAGAAAATAGGTTTTAATATTTTCTACTTACATTCCACTTGTACAGCTCTCCTCTCTTTTTTTACTTTTGTTTTTTTTTTAAATCTCCTAATCAGTTTTAGCCTACGTCAGCTCGTACAAACAAAGAAAAAAATACAACGTTTATATCGGAAATTTCGGATCTTAAATGGTTTTTCTGCATAATTCAAAATTTAAACCTAGCGGTTTGATTTGGTGGGTTTCTCATGTTTCCTTTTGTTTTAGATAAAATCACGAGCGAGTATAGTACATGGTTTAGGCTATTAATGACAGACACGAGTTTTTATTTTCTTTTAATTGCATGGGATGAATAAGGAAAAGTGGTTCTTGTTTGGATTTTACACATTGGATGCTTATTACAATTGTTTATCTCAATATTTTTGTTTGTGTCTTGTCCTACAATATTTAAATGTTTCATAGTTTCAGGTATCATAGTATACCCAAATTTACGAAAATATCTGAACCCAAAAATTAAAACTTTATAAGAGAAAATGGGAAAAAGGAGAAATGTGCACCATGACATGACGGTACAGTTGTTCTGTTGTACTTCTCTAAAAACTTTCGATCATTTCTCGTTAATATTCTTTTTTATATTACGGAATATTCGTCTGGTTTTTGTTTTTTGTTTTTCCGGATCCCCTCGCCTCTAAACTGTGGGTCCACCCTACTTAGAAACCATTTTGGCTTTCATTAGATAAGACCAAAATACAGCTTAACTGGAGTGGAGAGTGTATAATTTTTCAAATCAAGTGTCACCGTAATCAACGTGTAATATTTTCAAAATAGTACTTAATTTGATGTGTAAAACAAGTACTGCGTAGGAAATATTTACATGGGTTTAGTTTGTTGGTATCGTAAAATAGGAGTAGTACAAAAAAAGGAGGAAGCAAATCGGAGGGAGCAGGAAAGGTAAATCTCATCATTGCATGATTCGGTTGGGATGCTTTTTACCATTTCCTTTCTTGCTTACAGTCCAGAGCAGACACAGGCGCGTGGCTGCACGTGCCTCTGTTCCAACATTTAATTATCGCTTCCTTTTATTTATTTAACTATGGTTTACGAGCTCGAGTTCCAACTTCAGAGAGAAACAAATCAATGTTTTAAAAGAAAGCTAGAGAACATTAAAAAGATATTTATTTTAATGTTAAAGAAAACGAATCTTTAACGGTAATCAACTCAGACAATATCCGGGGAGAATCGGACGTGAAGCTACAAAAATGTGATCATGCAATTGCAACTGCCCTTTTCTACGTCCACCTGTCTCCTTTGAGACGTATCCAGATCACCATCATCATCATATTCTCCTCATTTTCTGATTTCTAAATTAAAAAGTGAAATACCACACGTGTATGCTTACTTGTAATGTGTAAACATGTGAAGCCATAGCTAGTTAATTACATACAAGTATACTTTTGCAATTAAAAAATTTGCATATATCGGGACTTACACAAAACATGAATATAAAATTATACATTTGTGTTTGTCTATATAGTTATAAACTTATAATATGTGTGTGGGGTGGG
>ASZH01045207.1:0-13687 GCA_000411075.1 Sisymbrium irio | reverse complement strand
AGGTTTACCCGCCCTACGGGCGGGTCAGTAAATGAATAAATTATAGATAATTATTTTTAATTTATCAGTTTTTATAAATTTTAGATGAAACATATTTTTTATTCTCAAAATTCTCGTCATAATTTTCAATTTAATTTCTCATACATTTTCATGTTCTTTATGTTTATTGATAGTATTTTTACGTACTAATTTTTTATTCTTCTTCTCGAATTTTTGGTTTTTGTTTTGTTTTTTTTTTCTTACATTAAGGTAATATTGTATTATTCCATTCAAATTTTGTTTCAATTTATTAATTTCTTCACACCTGTTTTTTAGGCTTTTTATTTTGATTATATTCATTTTGTTCTTCAAATTTTTTGTTCTGTGGTAATTATTTTTTTTCGTTTATTTATTTTCTGGACATGATAAACCAAAGCTATTTATTTATAACATGTTGAATTTATAAAATATATAATATTAACTTTAATATAATTGACTTAATTTTATTTACTTTTAAAATATAGACGGGTTAACATGACGTTTATAATATGTTATGTTGTACTTTTTTATTCTCCTTTTTCTTTTCGAACTTTTGGTTTTTTTTTCTTTTTCTTTATTAAGATGACATTATGTTAGTTCATTTAAGTTTTGTTTCATTTTATTAACGTTTTTACAATCACGTTCTTTTTAGGTTTTATTTTTAATTGGATATATCTCAATTTTGTTTTTCAAATTTTTTGTTGTGCGGTAATTACTTTTGTTTTCGTTTATTTATTTTTCTGAATTTGATATACCAACAAAATTTATTTATGACATGTGAATTTTTTGAAAATATATATATTATTTATTATTAATTGATCAAATTTTATTATTTACTATTAAAATAACGTGTTTACTGAATATATACTGAACAGAAAAATTTTAATTTAAAATAAGTAAATCCATTATTTTTTTAATAAATTATGTTTATTTTAGTTTTATAATATAAAAATTAAAAAAAAAACTTTCATATTCCTTTTAGAGAAACTTATTTTTGATAAATTATGTTTGTGTTAGTTTTAAATATATAATATATCAAAAAAGTCTTTTCACATTCCCTTTTAGAAAAACATTTTTACATTTAATATATATTCAATAGAAAATATTGTCTTTAAAAATATAACATATGATTTAAATATTAAAAATTCAGTTGGACTTACCATATCGACTGAATGGATCATACGACGGGTGTAGCGGCCGATGTAGCAGAATTTTAGAGTATAAATTGATGAGGTGGAGGGCTGAGAAGAGACACAACTTCTATTTTATGTAT
The DNA here is from genome assembly GCA_000411075.1 of Sisymbrium irio. Classification (NCBI taxonomy): domain Eukaryota; kingdom Viridiplantae; phylum Streptophyta; class Magnoliopsida; order Brassicales; family Brassicaceae; genus Sisymbrium; species Sisymbrium irio. The sequence goes on along the minus strand of ASZH01045207.1, from coordinate 12,396 downwards.
ATAGATTAATAAGTAATGTGCTATAGTTTAACTTCTATTCTATAGTCTTACCTCAATATTTCACAACAGTTATCTATTTTCATCTCAATTATGTCATCACACACAGTCACATCTCGGTATCTGATGAGTATAATATGTTTTTGATGAATGAATCTTCAGTTTATAAGATACATATTTTACTCTCAAAATTTTTCTTTAGGAGAAACATTAAAATATTATATTTGTTTCTTAGATAGAATACAAAACACAAATTATAAGTTTGACCAATAAACTGAGAGAAAAAACAAACAATGAACAAAAAAATATGAAAAATATGACCAATTGTAAAATTATAGAGGATATATGGCGACATCTCAAAATTTATGGTTATTCAAAATTTATTTATTATATAAAGATTATGTTTATTAATATAGATAATGCATTATGTTTATATATATATATATATATATAGTTAAAAGACTAGACAAAGGAATTAATATCAATCTGTCAAGGTTTTATAAAAGAAAAAATATTTGAATTTTTTTTAACACGATAACTTTTATTGAACTTTAAAAGCCATAATAACTTATGTGTTGGAGATGGTGATTGTCAACGAATGCACGATCAAAATAATATGACTCGATCATTTAACTAGTGAACGTTTGTTTGTTTTCAAGGAGATTTAGATCTTCGAACTATTGTCTTTTTTAGGGATACAATTCAACAATTTGCATTAAGGTAGAAAACTAAATTCTAGATGCACTATTTTTAGAAGGCAGGACTGAAATGTCGGAAACGAGGATAGCAGAACTTAAGCGAAATCTTAGGCGAGCCACAAAACTTCATTAACGGAAGAGAAGAAAGATTTCCGAGAATAAAGTTGGATCTCTGATTAGAGTTTTAAATATAATACAACAACGATTTGTGTCAAGTGTGTTTTTGTCTTGTATTTCCTTTTGTTCTAGGTTTCTTGTAATACAAGCTTCTCTTTTTCTCTCCATCCCTCTTATGGCCTCCTCTTGAAAGCGTCTTTCAAGACCATTTCAGAGAAGGCTTTAGAGAAGGAGAGAAGAAGGAAGTTTATTCTTCCATCGAATATATATTTTTATATATATCTTTGTTATCACTCTTTAGATCATACCGATCTAATAAGGAAGAAAAATGGCATCTGATATATCTTGGGACGAAATCAAGAAAGAAAATGTGGATCTCGTAAGAATTATTTAACACAATTTATGTATCTCCATATCTTGATTATCTGATTAAATTACCAAATACATAACTGTTTAGATTATTTTCATGAAAAGTAACATATGCTAAAATATGTGACAATTTTAGGAACGGATCCCCGTTGAAGAAGTGTTTGAGCAACTTAAATGCACAAAAGAAGGTTTGTCAAGTGACGAAGGTCAGAAGAGGCTTGAGATATTCGGGCCAAATAAGCTTGAAGAGAAATCAGAAAACAAGTTTTTGAAATTTTTGGGGTTTATGTGGAATCCTCTCTCATGGGTTATGGAGTCTGCTGCAATTATGGCCATTGTATTAGCCAACGGAGGAGGAAAGCCGCCGGACTGGCAAGACTTTATCGGTATTATGGTGTTACTTGTCATCAATTCTACCATTAGCTTCATTGAGGAAAATAATGCCGGCAATGCAGCTGCAGCGCTCATGGCTAATCTTGCACCCAAAACTAAGGTATGAAATTATCCAATATTTTTTTATACAAAAATTGGTATGTATGTATATATTTTTGAATTGTTTTAGTGCGATTTAGGTGCTGAGAGATGGAAAATGGGGGGAGCAAGAGGCTTCAATCCTAGTTCCGGGTGATTTAATAAGTGTCAAACTGGGTGACATTGTCCCTGCTGATGCTCGTCTTCTCGAGGGAGATCCACTGAAAATTGACCAATCTGCACTCACTGGTGAATCTCTTCCTGTCACCAAACACCCTGGTGATGAAGTATTCTCTGGCTCAACCTGCAAACAAGGTGAGATTGAGGCTGTTGTGATTGCCACTGGTGTCCACACTTTCTTTGGTAAGGCTGCTCATCTTGTCGACAGTACCAACAACGTTGGCCACTTCCAAAAGGTAAGATAAAAATTTCAGAAACAAACAACATATGCTATAATCCTCAACTTACGTTCTCACAAACAAGTTTTTGTTGGATTTTTTTCAGGTTCTGACAGCGATTGGTAATTTTTGTATATGTTCGATTGGAATAGGGATGTTGATTGAGATCTTAATCATGTATCCTATCCAACACCGCACATATAGAGACGGTATTGATAACCTCTTGGTGCTATTGATTGGAGGAATCCCAATCGCCATGCCAACAGTTTTGTCAGTAACAATGGCTATTGGGTCACACAGACTCTCTCAACAAGGTGCCATCACCAAGAGGATGACTGCCATTGAAGAAATGGCTGGAATGGATGTTCTCTGCAGTGATAAGACTGGGACTCTAACTCTTAACAAGCTTTCTGTTGACAAGTCATTGATTGAAGTATTCCCAAGAGACTTGGATACTGATTCCGTTATATTGATGGCTGCAAGAGCCTCCAGAATCGAAAACCAAGATGCCATTGATGCTTCCATTGTCGGCATGCTGGGTGATCCAAAAGAGGTACTTCAAAAAGAAATTTGGATTTATTTAGTTAATATTTATCCTTATTCTGAAAGTAATATTGATGTGATTAATAGGCGAGAGAGGGAATCAAAGAGGTGCATTTCTTGCCCTTTAACCCTGTAGACAAACGCACAGCTATCACATACATTGATGAAAATGGAGACTGGCATCGGAGCAGCAAAGGAGCTCCCGAGCAAGTAATGAAATTAAAAAATGTACTAGGGAACTTATTTATGGCTCTCTTTTACCTAATACCAGATTGATTTTTGTTTTTTATAAGATTATTGAGCTCTGCAATCTCCAAGGAGAGACTAAAAGAAAAGCCCATGAAGTTATCGATGGTTTTGCGGAACGTGGGCTTCGTTCTCTGGGAGTTGCTCAACAAGTATGTAATAGAAAGACCCATTTCATAAAGACATGTGGTACAATGATATTTTTTCTTTTACACTATTTCACATTCAAATGTAGACTGTACCTGAGAAGACCAAGGAAAGCAATGGTAGTCCATGGGAGTTTGTTGGGCTATTGCCACTCTTTGACCCGCCTAGACATGATAGTGCCGAAACGATTCGACGAGCCCTTGAACTTGGTGTCAATGTTAAGATGATTACGGGTGACCAACTTGCCATTGGTATTGAGACTGGCCGTAGGCTTGGCATGGGAACAAACATGTACCCATCCACTTCACTTCTTGGAAATTCAAAGGATGAATCATTAGTTGGGATCCCTGTTGATGAGCTCATTGAGAAGGCTGATGGGTTTGCTGGAGTTTTCCCTGGTAACATATATAAATTCATTTTTTTTAATTAGTATTTCAAAAGTATGCATTATCCAAGTTTGAGGTGGAAAGTGATGTAGCAATGATAACATCACAGACTATAGATTATATGTTTTAGTCAAATTCAAATATCACTGAAAAATCTTATTTTTCAATTGGCTTCCACAGAGCACAAGTATGAGATTGTAAAGAAGCTACAAGAGAGGAAGCACATCTGCGGGATGACTGGAGATGGTGTAAACGATGCTCCCGCTTTGAAGAAAGCAGATATTGGAATTGCAGTGGCTGATGCAACTGATGCGGCGAGAAGCGCCTCTGACATTGTTCTAACAGAACCAGGACTAAGCGTTATAGTAAGTGCTGTGCTGACAAGTCGTGCAATCTTTCAGAGGATGAAAAACTACACGATCTATGCTGTCTCCATCACTATTCGTATTGTTTTGGGATTCATGCTTGTGGCTTTGATATGGAGATTTGATTTTGCACCATTCATGGTTTTGATTATCGCAATCCTTAATGATGGAACCATCATGACAATCTCTAAGGACCGAGTTAAACCTTCTCCGGTTCCTGATTCATGGAAGCTCAATGAGATTTTTGCCACGGGGGTTGTTCTTGGAACCTACATGGCCCTCACCACAGTCCTCTTTTTCTGGCTAGCTCATGATACTAACTTTTTCAGCGTAAGTAGTATATGATATGATATCGACAGTATTATTATGTTACTAGACTTATTTAAAATATTAAATTTCAGAAAACATTTGGGGTGAGGTCCATTCAAGGCAATGAGGAAGAGCTTATGGCAGCTTTGTACCTTCAAGTGAGCATCATAAGCCAAGCACTTATCTTTGTCACCAGATCCAGGAGTTGGTCATTTGTCGAAAGACCTGGGTTTTTGCTCCTTGTAGCCTTTTTACTAGCACAACTGGTGAGAAAATTATCTTGGTACATTATTCATATCTATTTTAGCTTACATTTTATTATTAGCATATAAAATTAATGTTGATTTTGTTCAATGAACAAGGTTGCTACATTGATCGCCGTTTTTGCAAATTGGGAATTTGCAAGGATCGTTGGTTGTGGATGGGGATGGGCTGGAGTCATATGGTTATACAGTATCATTACTTACATTCCTCTTGACATGCTCAAGTTCATCATCCGTTATTCTCTCACTGGCAAGGCTTGGGATAATATGATCCAACAAAAAGTGAGCAAAACAGAAAAAAATAAACATTAAAGAATTTTATTTAAAGCCATGGATATTGTGATCTTCATAGATGGTTAATAATTTGCAGACTGCCTTCACAACAAAGAAAGATTATGGCAAAGGAGAGAGGGAGGCTCAATGGGCATTAGCTCAACGCACACTCCATGGCCTACCACCACCTGAAGCAATGTTCCATGATAATAACCATGAGCTCTCTGAAATAGCAGAGCAGGCCAAGAGGCGTGCCGAAGTGGCTAGGTAACCAACTTAATTCACATTCTAATATCCATTAGAAAATAAAGCCGATATGATGGATCTACTAAAATTAGAAGTTATTGTGTATGGTTTGTAGGCTGAGGGAACTTCACACTCTAAAAGGCCACGTTGAATCTGTAGTAAAACTAAAGGGTCTCGACATTGATACCATTCAACAACACTACACTGTCTAACTATTTCTCGGTTTCTACTTCCCATGAGTTCATGATGTAGCTATGTATCCTACCTGTATATTTTTCCTTGTTCGTAAACTATATGTAATAAAAAGAGAGAGAAAAAGAGATTAATATATTTTTACGTTGGTTGAAAATAATAATACGTAGTACCTGGATTATTTTTTTTTTTTCTGCTTAAGAGTTGATTGGCAAGTATTTCGGATACCGTATACATCTAAAAAATTTCTGTAACTTTAAATTTGGGTCCGTTTATGAAAATCACCCCATTTTTTTTTATTAGGAATATAACGATGCTAATGTCATGACAAAGCAAATACCCAAAGACATTATTTTATATTTATATCCTTAACAAAATTACTACTATTTGTAATATTACTGTAAAAACATGACTGCAGTATGTGTAAACTCAATTGAACAGATTTTGACATGTGAAAATCTATTTTTTGACTTATTAACTGAATTAGCAACTTTCATAGATCAAACTTTACATAATAAGATAGTGTTTAATATTAATTACAAATATAGTATATTTACAACAAAATATTTTTAAAAATATAAAAAATTAAAATATATTTGTTAATTCTAAAATAAAAATATTTTATAATTTAAACATCGGTAAAAATATTAAAAATTAGAAGAATTACTAATTCTAACAGAAAATAAATTATAACTGTTACTTTGAAGGGAATATATTTTTGTAACAAAATTATAATCATACCATCTAATTTATTTATATATATATATATAGTTAAAACAAGGGGAAATTGATTTTTTGATAATTTTTTTCTTTTGTTTAAAACCTTAAATCTATTTTTTGAGAAAGCTAAGTACTAAGGGTAGTGAAATTACAGTTGACTTCTTATGACCAAATAAAAATGAAAAATCGGAAATGACATATATAACATTTAGAAGTCTACCGAAGAAATATATAAGGTAACCATCAATAGACGTGTTCGGAGTAAACTTACAAAAAGTCTACTCTTTAATAACATCTTAAGTTTTATTTTTAAAATTAGAAAAAGACAATGTGATTTAAAAATTAGATAAAATAAAATTAACTAGAAACTTTGTATTCATGTAAAATAAAATTTCATAAAAATTACAAAAGGTTAATAATTTATTTTTAGGTTTGTTTAGATAGAATTTCATTGTCAATAAATGTACTAATAATAATCTCTTAAATTTTAATTTTAAAATTAGAAAAAATGATTAAAAATAGTTAAAAAGAATCAAATAAAGAATTTGCATTCATATAAAATAAGATTGTATATATTAAACCCACAAATGTTAACTAAGCTAAAAATATTTGATTTATGATTTTGTTAAGTAGACTTCTTTTAAATGTTTAAATAAATCTACCTAAATAGAACTTATTTGAAAGTTTAAAATTTAAATTATTAAAAGCGGGAAAATAAAATAAATATATAGGAAACAAAAGTAAATAGGCGGAAAACTAAAATAAACATGTGGGAAACAAAATGAAATATGTATGAAATAAAAATTAATAGAGATAAAGGTAATTGAGCTGAATATTACAAACAAGTTGGGAAATAAAGTGTATGACCCTTGTAAATGGTAAACTAAGAGAACAATTATTTATGGACGAATTTGCCCGACATATCGGAGAAGCGCACTGTTGTGCATTTATAAAACAAATAAAATTAATATAAATATATAGATATATATATATATATATATCAGTTAAAATCAGATTAAATAAATCTGAATGTATGACAACAACAATTCAACTCATCAAATCCCTTTCCATACGAACGGAGCTAATATTTGATTTAAATACCTGTTAAAAACCGCTGTTAGTGGGTCACTTGTGTTAACGGGTAATTACAACTACAAATATTTATGTTAACTTAATGAATGCATATGCTATTTATGTCAAATAAAGTGAATTTATATATATATATATACAATCAGATAAAGCAAGACTGAATGTATGACGTGTAACAACAATTCAACTCACAACGAGATTTGATGTACCATCTACAAGACTACAACAGAGCCAAGATGGATGAACCAAACCTTTAGTTACAGTGGAATCCCAGCTTTTTATTCGAACAAAGGAGCTAATAATGGATATAAATACATGTTAACAATCGGTATTGGCGGGTCCCTTGTGTTAATGGGTAAGAGATGTGTTTAACATATGGTACTTGTTATCCATTTTCATATTTTTTAATTAAAATTAATTTTAATTTTAATTACTATCATATGAATGATTTTTCTTATTTCTCAAATAATTATTATTCTTAATATTCTTTTTAAAGTAATCAATACTTATCTTTTCACATTAAAGTAGAAGATAACCCTGTCCATTTCAAATTATAATATAAATTAAATAACAAAAATATATTATTATATGATTATTAAAAATTTATTTTAAATTAAAATAAATTTATTTTAATTATGCTTTAGTTATATTCGATAAACTGAAGTATGAAAATTTTTATTAAGTAACAAATTTGTTTCTAAATTACTAAACCATTTAATTTTATGTTTTATTTCATTTTTTCCTATTATTGAAAAGAATCTAAATATTTAGACAATATTAACAAACATTTTTCATTTTTTTGCATTACTATATCGTAAAATTTTATTATCGAAAAATGACTTCTAATTACTTCTCCTTTAATATATAATATCATGTAAATTTCAATTTATTTAATTTTAGAGTTTTCATATGTGATAAATTACATACATGACATTATTATTAATAAAATTAATACATATTTTAAAATTTCGTTATTATTTATTTTGAAAAAGAAAAAACTAATAAACATTGATTTTAAAGATTATTAATAATTAACAATTTATTTTATGGTTATTTTAAATTTTTATAATATATAATATTTGATTTTAACCAAATAAATTAAAGATGTTTATATTTAGTAGATATTCATTTTAAAAATTTTAATAAAGTTTAATATTGTTTGACAATAGGGATAATAAATATCTATTATATATTAAAAGAGAAACATTTGAAAGACATTTTGCTGAGGTGTCAGCTTCTCCTTTTTTTCTCAGCATTTTTTTCATTTATTTTTATTTATTATCCTTATTGCCAAACACTATTAAACTCTTTTAAAAAAAAACTATGAATATCTACTAAATATCTAAATATCTCCTATTTATTTAGTTAAAATCAAATATTATATATTATGGAAATTTAAAATAAATGTAAAAGAAATTTATAATTATTAATAATCTTTAAGATCAGTGTTTTTTAGTTTTTTGTTTATAAAATAAATAAAAACGAAATCTACTATATATCAAAAAAATGTATTACTTATATTAAAAATAATATCATATATGTGATTTTATTTCATATAGAAATCCCAAAATTAAATAAGTAAAAAATAAAATTTAAATAATACTATATATTAAAGGATAAACCATTAAAGGATAAACAACTAGAAGATAACCCCGCGTGATACACCGGATAAAAAATTCATATATTTATTTTTAAAATAAAAGTTATATTATCTATTATATATTAAAGGAGAAGCATTTATCTTTAATATATAGTATATATATTTTTATTGTAACTTTAATTATTAGTTTCACGATAAATATATGATTAAATATATATGACAAAAAAATCAGAAAATGACACATCAGTAAAATGGTCTTTAATTTTTTCTTTTTTTATATATAGTAGATGAAAAATACCTCAAATGAGTTATTATGAGAACCTCTTCTCACCACATTTCCACTATTAAGTGGTTTATCTTTCTCGCAAATATTATAATTTAATGAAATTAATTAATTAAATTAAAATTTAACATAATTAGTTCAGAACCTCTGTACTGAGATACTAACCAATGAAAATGCTATGAGTATCATATATATGGTTCATTATGGTTATATATTATATTATATTTTTGAGTAATTTTCTTAGTTTCCCTTCTACAAATGTGGTATTAAAAATAAAGACAGAAATTGAACCAAACCGGATATAATTTGGTTTGCTTTTGGTTCATTTTTTTTCTAGTTTTTCTATTTGTAAAAATTAGTTACTATATTAATGATATATTTATTCTAGTTTGGTTCGGTTAATATACATTCGATTTTTGGTTTATTCAACCATAACTATCTCTAAATTTTATAAAAAATTATGACTTGGATTATATAATTATAAATACAATTTACTAAAACATTAAAATTAACACTTTTATTATTATTCTTAAATAAATACTATTCAAGAAAATAATTTATGAGAACAAATATAAACAATTACTAAATTTAAAAATATCAAAATTATAGAAATATACATAGAATTATATTAATACATATTGCTATAGTTCCTTAATAGGTTTCTTTTTTTTCGGTTTATAAACGAACCATATCTATATACTACGGTTTCTTAAAAATAGCATTCATTTGGTTTATGTGGTATTATCAAAACCAAACCATGTTCTCTATTTTTATTCAATATGGATTGGTTCAGTTTGGTTTTATCAGATTGAACAATCCTAAATCCGAATTGGAGTTGAATTTTAATAAACATTAAAAGTAGACAGCATTTAATAATATTAACAAATATAAACATGAAACCGATTGAAACATTAAATGGAGATACGCCTGGAATTTCATGTAACTATGTCAGTTTCTGATTCTGTCTGATCAGTTCTAGATCTTTTAGGTTGAATATATTTTTACTCATATAGATACCAAATGATTTTGATTCAGGTTTGGTTTGGGTCTGATCGGTTTTGGGTCAGTTTGATTATTGAATATAAAAACCGTTTTAAACCCAAAAAATCGATTTTCATATAGTTTTTTTCTTATTTTTTTTTTTAACCCGATTATACCTGAAATTTAAGATAAAGTAATGAAATAGCCAAAATAATTGAAAATACCTGAAAAAAATCAAATCTAACTAATATTCCAATGCAACACATTTGATCCAATAGTATTCAAAATTCAAATACAAAGTACTACAACCAGAAACATAAAATAGTCAATAGAGTACAAATGCAAACATTTTTTAGATTAAAAAAACATTGATTAATGCATAAATAGAAGGCTCAAAATCATTTGGAAGAAAGCTTCTTTTTGGCACTAACACTTTATTGATCAATAAGAATCACCACTCACCATATTATTTGTCTTACTTCCATTTTCTTGCTCTTTCTTTAGGTCCATACTTTCTTCTTTAAAATGTTTACTTTACATTTCTCTCGCCGAACTGAATGAAATCCTTTTTAATACAAATAATAGCGTGGGAGATTCCAACACCACACATGGAATTCTACTCGTTCTTTCACACTCATCATGTGTTCCAAAGGATTGAGTCTTGCTGAGATTTATGCCATGAAACATTGGTATAAATTCTTTCTTGGATTATGCATTTGGAACATGTGCAAGATGTTATCTATATAAGTGTCTTTTAGGAACTATGAAACCTTTGTGTTGTATCATGCACACAGCCTCTTCGAGATTTTCATAAAGAAAAACTGTTTTCACATCTATCTGCTAAATCTCATAATAAAAAAAAGGGGAATTTCTAAGAGAATCCAAATGGACTTAAGCATTACAATTGGAGAATATGTTTTATTATAGTTTACACCATAAAATTTATTGAAACATTTTGCCACCAATCTATCCGTATATATCTGTATATCACGATACATGCATGTTTTCTTTTTAACCCATTTACACTTCATGGTTTTAACACTATTAAGTAAATCAACAAAAGTCCATACTTTATTAATCGAAATGAAGTCCATTTCAGATTATGTGGCTTCCAACCATTTATCAGAGTCAGAGTTCATCATTGCTACCTCAAAGGACATAGGTTCATCACTCTCTATAGTTAATAGTTCGTGATGATCCATCACCCAAACATCAAATATATCAGGTTCATGACGTGTTATTATGCACCTTATGTTCTACATGTGTGGAATCTATGACTCTTTGTAAATCTAACTGATATTCTTCCTTAGAAGTCGTAACATCTTCATGGGACTCTCAAAAAATTTTGAGTGATACACTCCCATTATTTTTTTAAGATAATTTTCTTTCTAAAACAAACACCGTTACGAGCAATAAATACTTTATTCTCGATAGGATTATAAAAGTAATAACCTTTGGTTTATTTGAAATAATCAACAAAGTAGTATTGATTAGATTTGGGTCAATGCCTATTGGTAAACATTCATTGAACGTAAGCATCACAACCCAAAATTGAAAAAATAAATTTTGAACATTGCCAGTCCATATCTAATGTGATGTCTTATCAACTGATTTTGATAAACATATATTTAGTGTAAAGACATGTGTTATTAGAGCATATTCCCAAAAAAATGAAACATAATTACCACCAAAGTTTATAATCCGACCTCATCGTACTCAGATACTTAACCAAAAAAGATAGAAAAGAGTGAGTGACAATCCTCATTGGCAAAACGCTCTATCAACCCAACATCGGAAATAATGTCCAATTCAAAAATTAAAATTCCTTAAGACTACAATTCAATCATATTATTAAAACGAATAAATTTTAAAATATATTAAATAAAATATTAAATGTCTTATAATTAACCAAAGATATAAGCGAGTTAAGCGAAAAACATGTTAGTTATTTTCACACTTATTATCGTATTTTTAATATCTCCAATAACTTGAATAAAGCATATTACAGTTAGATATAAATAAAGTAAATTTTGGAAAGTAAATATATATCAATTATTTAATCAAATAATTAAAAAGTTGAAAAGTGGTGCTAACTGGTGATAAGTAATATTAAAATATTTTTCAAATATATTAAAATATATATATTGACAATAAATAATAGGTAGATTTTTTTATGGAAAGATAAACAAATATTTATTTATAGAAAAATCATTTTTGAGGATTTTTGCTGATGTAGTAGCACCAAAATTTTTTTCACTTTTTTATTTATTTATTATTGTTATTTTTAAACCTGTTGTCAAATACCTAAAAATTAGTTATAAAGATTTTCATTTCAAACTACTAAATTTATATTATTTTAATTAATTTGGTTAATCAAATATCTATCATTAAATTAATCATAAAATTAATGGTTAATAAAATCAAAATAACACTTTATTTTAAATAAAAGATAAAAACAAATATTAATTAATGTAATTTTCTTATTTATAAAACAAATTTCTCTATGCTAATATTTTGTTGAATTTTTTTTGGAATTATAATATTTTAAGAAATAATTTATTTACGAATCTATTTTTTATTTGGAATGTTTTTCATTTTAACTAAATTTAAAATAAAATAAAAGAAAAATAAAAAAGAGATTAAGAATTATATTAAAAAACCTAAAGATTAAAGATAAATATTAGAAAAATTAAAATTATCATT
>ASZH01045206.1:0-13638 GCA_000411075.1 Sisymbrium irio | reverse complement strand
TATATCCAAACATAAATTAACATTATTTAACACTAATTACAATTATTATTTGGTCAATTCTCTATTTTAAAAAAAAGAAAATAATAACTGTTCACAATAACAATAGTAACAGAATATAATTCAAAATATTTAAATATTCTAATTTTAACCACATATCCTAATCAATTATTTAGATGAAATCTTTTAAATTCGATTTATATATAAAATATTTAAAAAACTGAGTAAATTTATATTTAGATACTTAGTATATTCTTTTTTTGTTAAATTGAAAAGATATTTGCTTAATCATATATCTATCATGATACTAATGATAACATTTACAATAAAAAAATATATATATATATATATATATTGTATATTAAATGAGAAATATTTTAAAATATTGTTTTTCAGAAATAAACTGGTTATTGTGAATCGATTAAATATAATTAAAATCAAATTCAGTGAATTCAATTTTATCTTTTACCTAATAATAACATAATCATATAAATTTTATTTAAAAATAAATATATAATTTTTTATCCCGTGTATCACACAGGGTGTTTGATATGTGAACGGCATCTATATAATAGTGTTAAAATTTAAATTTAATTTTTTGTGTGTATTAAATAGAAACTTTATAAAGTGTTGGATATTTTTGTAGAAGCCTTAATTGTGTATGTATGTTCAGTAAATGTTATTAATGCTATATATTTTTAGGGGTTTTTCCCATAGGTTTTTAGAAGAACGAAGAACTAGCAGCTTACAGCGATTTTAAGTTTGCAAGCAAACCAATTTCCTTGGGAAAGGGACCAGACAAGGCATTGATCCCAAAAGTCCTGTGATAGTTCAGAAATGATTGGAGCGTGAGAAACAAGAAAGTGTTATTACAAAAGGAAGAATAAGGTTTCATTCAAGCAACAGCCTTACAGCCACTCCATTCTGGTCAAGTTTCCAATTGCAGGAGAAATGGACCCTGTAAGATAATTTTGAGCCAGGTTCCTGAAAGAAAGAGGCATGCGATTCTAAAGGTACAGTGAATGCATTTTTACAGGCGCTTTTTTTTTAATGATAAGAAAATTAAAAAAAGGGAAATGTAAAGTCTATACAGATTGGTGAGGTATATCAAAGTCCAGAGCTTTGGAGGTATACGTCCTGCAACGTCTTTCGAAAAAACCTTGCTGTGGAAGTAAAACAACAACAGTATGGCAACATCCAGTACGTGGGTGAATACACAAGGACTATTAAAAAAAAGAGAGGGAGAGAGAGAGGTTGTACTGTACAGGGCAGTGATGCGGCATGTGGAGTTAACGAAAGTACAATCGCATTTGATAAAAGGGTTGTAGGTTTTGTCGTCGATCTTGATGTTCTCGTCGATGGCGGGGCCGGAACAAAGTTCGCCGCTCGTGTTCCATTCCGCCCGAATCTTCCAAGCCGCGAAGATTGAGTTCAAAGCTTCGGCTGTTGTTTATCCCACAAACACCGTCAGTTTATTTACGTCAAACAACTTGTTATTAATTATTTGAAAGCGTTCAACGACAGAACAGGGACCTTCGTCGGGATGAGTAGTGGCTCCGAGTCGGGTTTGAGCTCGAATCAGGTGAACCGAACCAGGGATACACAAGAGGAACCAGACGGTGAGCAGATGCATGGGCATCGTTAAGGAGGTTTTCCTTTCTTTCTTTTTTTGGGCGCACAATAACGGTTGTCTATCTTACTACACCAAAAGCTTAAGTTTTGTGTGTATCGGTCTCCTTAAATGTTGTCTAAAATTTTAAATTTCTATTTTATTTTATTGTAGTTACATTTTCTTTCATGACTTAATTATATTTGTTGACTTATATATTTGCCAACCAAACCATGATAAGTGGACCCAGAGCCTGGACAGGCAATTTCTTGTCTGTGCTACGTGTCGAAAGAATTTGTTAAATAACTAAAAAAGAAAAATTAGTATTTTAGAATGAAAGTAAAGAGAAATAGAAAAAGAAAGAGAACGAATAGAAAGAGTTTTAATTATCTATTAAATTTTGATTTGTTATTATAGGAACTGGAATCCACCTTACTGTATTTTCGTAAAGTTGTTATACGAGGAATCAATAATCTTAGAAAAAAGCAAAATTGATGAAAAAATAAAAAAAATAAGAAAACTAAGACAAAAAACGTTTTACTTTGTTTACAATGTTTTTTAAAAAACGAAATTCTATGAAAACATGGAGAAGTTAATGAAAATATCGACAAATTTCCGAAATAATTTTTGGAAGAAACGAAAAGACCGCCCGACTCGGCAAAACATTCTCTAGAAAGGGATGCATAGCCAGGCCATGATCTCTTAGCAACGCCGTCCGGCTTGGCGGGCTTTGGGGAAGCAGAGTATGCTGAGCCTGATGGTAATTCGAAACCGTCGTGTCCATCTCGACCGGCTCGGCAGAACCGGTAATGATCGGACGTTCAGTCCGGCTCGGCCGACTTTCGGTGGAGAATCGGGCCAAGCCGGCCGTTGTTCTCGGTCACCACCTTCTGAATCGGCTGAGACTTGGTCGAGAGATACAATCTGGCTCGGCCTGATGGTGAGGAGAGAAAGGCCGAGGCGACCGTAATTTTGCCAAATCGATCGACCTATCAGAAAATCTGAGGAGTCGCGATTTTTATCGGTTTATCGAAAAAACTTCTCGAAAAGTAATTTCCTTATACTTTCATGTAATTTATTGATGAAAAAGTTTGTTTTAAATTATGTTTCCGAATATTATTCTTCTCCTAAAATATTCAAATATGGAAATTTTTCCAATATTTAAACATTTCAGTCGTTAATTTTGGAAATATAGGTTTTAACCCCAAAAGCTCCACCAGCTTTTCCTTGTGGAATTGTGTTAATATACATAAAAAATACTGTGATCAATAATATTTATTAAAATATTATTTTTATATTTATAATAATTATATATATTTTTTTATTTTTTTACTGTATTTATTATTAATATAAAATGTGGCATTCCATACAAAAGTTATTCCGACTAATTTTCTGTCACTGCATACGTTGACACTCTTAATTCGGTAGAGGCATCTGACAAACATAAGTTCTTCATAAAGCAGATTTATATGGTGGAACACTGACAATACGCTTTGAACAATCGAGATAATATCCTATGAATATCTTATTCACAGGTAGAGTAATGGAGCTCCGATCCAACCCTAAAAGCATCCCTATGAAGATCATCACAACCAGCAGATGGCTATCTCGTCCACCTGGTGAGTAACCAAACTAAACTTCCACTCACCATCTGTTAAACCTATCCTTGGTAGATATATGTGATGTTTTAGACATTGGAGGATTTTCGAATGGAAAACTCATTCACTTTTCCTTCCAGGTCTCCTTTAGAAACTTATAATCTTGTGTCTGTTTTCAGGAGAAAGGTGGAGAAACACTGCGAAGACTCGCTTCAACCCTCCCCCCCGAACCACCTGACTCCTCATTCTCTCCAGTGGATGACTTCTGATATGTACTCGAAATCTTTCTTAAAAGACCTTGGAGGATCGTTATTAACAAATATGGATTCTCGGTTGAGCAGATAAAAAAAATTCTCAAACACAATAAATCAACTATTTTAGGGAAGGTATAATATTTAGAAACTATATTTATGTAAATTTAAAAAATTAAATTGGTTATCAAAATTCCATAACATTTATATTATATATTTGTGTGATTTTAAAATAGTTTATCATTTTTTTAACATCAATGAGATTAATTAAGAAGTGCAAGACCCAAATATCAGTCTACAGGGTTTTGAAACCTCAGTTTAGCCAAGAAATCAGCTTCAACATTCCACGATTGTGGAATGAAAGAAAATATAATAGAGGAAAAAGCTTTTGCAAGAGACTGAATATCGAGGAGTAATCCAGATACTTCCTTGATTTTCTCTTGAGATGAGATTGCTCGAACTAGTACTTGACCATCATATTGAAGGTGTAGGGAGGAAATCCCTCTCTCCTTTGCGCATTTGAGATCTGAGATGATAGCCAAGGCTTCCTCCATGATTGGGGAGCGAACATAGACTTCAAAAAAAAACTTCGTCAATGGGTGGTGATTAAGGCGTCCTGTGAGAGGGTCCATCCCAATCTCGCATTCTTCGACACTGGGTCCCAGGCTGCATCAGTTTTACAGATTCACCTACCTGGTGGGACTATATCAGAGGAGGGAGATCTTCGGAAGGCCGATCTATTCGGATTAGTAAGTGTGTTTTACGCTTCACTCCATTCTTGGGCAGCTGTGATAGCTCTTGTGATAGTATCGTGAGGAGATAGTTGGTTTTGATCAAAATATTTCTTGTTTCTAGCTATCCAGAGGAACCAACATACCCAAAGGAGGATTTGGATCGAAGATAGCCCTGTTAGTGGTAATGGTTTCCAATGTTTGGCCGAGACTAGAGTAGACTGGAAGCTTGTTGTAGTCCTTGAGTCAAAGGGAATGGCTAGAGGGAGATCACACCACACCTGTTGAGAGTAATTTCATTTGAAAAGGAGGTGGTCCTGAATTTCCAAGTCTCCACAGTGGTGACACCTTGCAGGCTCTAACAGTCCTTTATTTAGAAGATTTTCGCCTCATGGAATACCGTTTTGGGCCAGTTGCCATATGAAGAGCTTTGGAGAAAACTGTCCATTCCAAATGTTTCTAATCCATGATAAGTCTATCTCCCCTCCAATAGCCAATTGTGGGGATTTAAGGAGATGATGGAGTTATAGCCATAATTCATTGTGTATTCTCCGGAGTAGTTAGGGAGCCAAGCAAGAGGATCCACCAGTTCTGTCGCATTAGGTACTTCCAAGTTGCATGGACAGAGACAGAAAATCTGGTCAGCATAACCAGGTAGAGTAGGGAAAAATTTCTCTCGAATGCATTTAACATTTTTATTTAGCAGAACAGAGACTTTCCAGTCCTTTGATTCAAAAGTAGGAGGGCCAATTGGTCTTAGAGGTTCCTCTAGGAAGATCCATGGGTCGTCAAACCAAACCGGGATAGTACTACCATTCCTTATTAGTCTACCCAATTGAGTCGTAAGGACATTCATGCCTACTAAGATCCCATACCATCCATGAGATTAATTAGAATGATGAGCGACTTCAATGATAGATGAATCTCGACAAATACTTGCCTTGTAAAACCTGAGCCACTAAGCTATTATGATTGACTAACAGTTCCAACAAAGCTTTGCTAGAAGAGCATCATTGAATTCCTGTACTTCTCTTATACCTAAACCCCCATTCCTTTTTGGTTTTGCTAATATTTTCCAAGAGATCCAGCAAATTTTCCTAGTAGAAAGATCATCATCCCACCAGAATTTAGTAATAGCCGATTGAATTCTTTTACACAGGCTTTTGGATAGTTTAAATATTTGACATAATCATTGTTAATTTCTATACTTTAGATAGCCGTTTAGAGGTTCAGCTGGCTGCCTTGAGCCAGATCCTATTCATTACTTGCTCGAAACAGTCTTTCTTTCTTCTACCAAAGTGTTCTGAAACTCCCATGTACTTTCATTGACTATCTTCTTGTTCTATGTTAAAACACTGCCTGAATCTGAGCTTAATATATTCTAGTGTTCTACTTGAGAGGGTGATGGAAGACTTATTCGCATTAATCATTTAGCCCGAGGCTGCTACGTATTTCTTGAGGATGGAGGTAAGGATTTCACAATTTTTGACACTATTTCTACAAAAAAATATAATGTCTTCTGCAAACAATAGATAGTTAACACGAGGGCTGGCTTTTGAAACTTTTATTTCTGATAGTGTTCAATTTCTTGTGCATTTCGGCAGAGTCCCGATAATACTTCTCCACAGAGGATAAAGATGTAAGGGGATAGGGGATCCCCCTGTTTGATGCCACGTTAGGGAATTAGATTTCCTTGAGCACTTCCATTGAATATGAATGAGTATGTTATTGTGGTAATGCACTGCAGAATCAGATTGGTGAAGATTAGATGGAAAACATGTTGGTTGAAAACCTTTCCAATAAAACTCCATTCAAGCCTGTCGTAGGCTTTGTCATGTCTTCAGGAAGTGGAAAGTCTCATATGTAATCAAAACATTGTCTGAGATAGCACGGCCAGAGACAAAAGCAGACTGATTTTCTGAGATAGTTCCACATAAAACTGGTTTCAGTCTTCTAGCCAATAATTTCAATACGATTCTGTAATACATATTACATAAAGAAATCATACAATATTATGTCATTGATTTAAGGCTTTGTTGCTTAGGAATCAATCGTATATTCATTATGTTGATTGAACTTAGAAGTCATCCTGTAGAGAAGATGGAAGCAATTTCCTCTATTATCTCCTAGCCCATGTTGACCCAATTAGTTTGGTAGAAATGAGGAGAGAATCCATCCTGCCCAGAGGCGTTGTTCGGGTCAAAGAGAGGGGATGTGGCCAGGAAAGTAACTTGGAGATTGGAGGAAATCCGGCCGTAGATAAGGGCAAAGCCACGACAACCCTTGATAGAGTCTAAAAGGTATGTGTTGGTTCATATCCAACCATTATATCCAACCGCCAGTTTGAGTCTGTTGCGGTTAGAGAGCCAGGGCTGATGGACCATATAAAACGCTGCCATCTCTGTCTCTCTTCTTCAACATTCTGAACGGCTGATACCATGATTTTATGGATTCGGTCCATACTCATGTGTATTCGGTTACTCTGAATGCATACCCTGATCGGGTACTGAAGGGGTGTGTGTGAACGGTTGCAAGGGTTGGGTCGCTATATGCAACCGGATCTAGACTAAAGGCTGATCCGGTGAGTGCCCATAAAATATCCATTGGTCACACATGTTTTGAGTAGGGATCATGAACGTGTGCATCTGAGAGTCGAAGGTCTAAGGATGAATGGGTGTATTGTTCTGAGCGTGTATTTAGTTGATGCACAGTGAAGACCGACGACAGCCTTGGTGATACACCCAAAATTAGAGGATCACTTCAGCTGGGTGTTAGATAGGTTCTGAGAAGTCAAAAGACACTTCTGGAATTAAGATAGATTGAATGGATCGTCAAGAGGTGTGGAATGGCTCTTGATATACCATGATCTAATGCTAACCACCTAAGAAGGAATGAAATGTGTTGGCTAACCACCAAAAAATACACAAGATGAATTTGGCTGACCACCAAATCAACAAGCCATGTTCAAATCCTATGAACAAGCTAAAGAACTTTCTCACTCAGAGAAAAGAAGACACAAATTCGAAAATCAAAGTCTGCTCTATTCATGAAATGAATCAGATATTTATAGTACAAGTTCAGAGTTGAAAAGAAAAAAACAATAAGTGTCTTTGTGAAAAAACTAGACATGGAAGACTGAAATATTAAATGAATTGACTAGACCAGTCAAAGATGATTCTTAGTCTTCAAGTGGGCGTCCAAATGGTTGACTGACCCATCAACTTCCGTCCAGGTTCATTCCATGACGTTTTGGCTCGGTTTGGCTCAGTAGGATGGTGTAATGCATGATACACGGAAGGTTTAGCACGGGCCAAAGAAGAAGTCACATAACCGAAGGTCTTCTTATGATGTTTGGCACGAGCTGTAGAGTTTTTCCCTGGAGAAAATGAGTTCAGATCATGGAAGTTGAAGAAGGAAGCTGAACATCGATCTTTGGCTCCATCGGACTGATTCACAAAGGTGAAGTTGTGTTGTTCTTCAAGTTCTGGTTGAGCAATGGTTGATTCCATAAGACCCAACCTCGAGTCATGACGAGCAATCACCTTTCTGATCCTTTTGCCTTGCAATTAAGCTCCATTGCTCCAAGGTTTCAGCTCCGGTTCAAGCTGATCCACATCCAACGGACCATGGTTTCAAATTTGGCCCGGATTGCTGGCCAGGGTCGTATCACTAGGAGTACATCATGACCGGTAAAGTCTCGTGGTTGAAAATGCACGACTTGCAAACAGTTGTTACTGTTTTGTGATCGATCCAGAATCGGTTAGCCATCATGGCCGGTCTATGACCGGGACTGATGAGCGGTATGGCAACAATAAGATTCCCCCAACTGTTGATTCCTACTGTTCGGCCATCTCAAATGGCTTTCAGGCCGCAGTTCATAAACGAGTTATGCAGCGAGGGGCCTTGTGCCTATGCACAACACAAAGAACCTTAGTCTGTGGACAAAAATTGTCTCTGAACAAATGGTCCAACCGTTTGTGCCAAGGCTACCTTATGGACACTTAGTCAGTGGGGTGGTTGGTGGAATGACTAAGTACCATTGTAAAAGTCTTAGAAACCCTTAGCTAAGTGATAAGGATTGGGGGCTGGGATGCATGTGCATGTTCTTAGTATGGAATGGGACATATTACTTACATGTTCTGTCTTTCAGGTTCAGAGACTGATCATGGGGATAACCAGGCCTAAGTGTACGGACCAGCGGTCGAAGAGGAGTTGTGTGTGTTGGGAACATGATAGGATATGATTGGTCTTAAGAAAACCTTCGGGCAAAACATTGTCCTTTATACCAAATTCGTCTTTTAAATTAATAAAAAGTCTTAAGGTTTAATTGCTTTGATTATCGGCTAGGATAAGAGAACTTCCTTAGAATATGTAAGAATGTAACGAAACAGTCTTAGTTCCTTGGAACTAAGAAGTGGGATAAACCAGCCAGATTCAAGTAATCCGGGTTGGGATGTTTCAGTCCCCGAGAGTCAACCACATGATTATGCTTTGCTGTTGCTAATAAGCTTCTTCTAGCCCATATAGTTCCTTTAGTTCTTTATTGATGTCCTGTATGAACTCCGTTGGTGTATCCGAATTAGTCATTGCCTTTTCTAGCCTGAGTTTTGTATCCTTGATGGTTTTCTGCTTATTATGGTGATGTTCTTTATTCCAGGTTGAAACTGCTACTCTACAACGGGCAATCCTTTGTTCCACTGAAGCTCGTGAGTATTCATTCCAAGTTTTCTTAACCAGTTCAATTATCTCAGGTAATAAACCCAATTGTCTATTATAACGAAAGAGGCCTTTCTTCTTAGACTTGGATGTATCCAGACAAGCGAGTATTGGTTTATGGTCTCATCTCTCATATATGAGATAGTTGCAGTGACTAGAGGAAAAATTTTCCGGGCATGCACTGTTCACCATCGAGTGGTCAAGGCGAAAGTAGATAACATGACTCCCTCTAACCCCTCACCATGATAAGAAATTACCAGTGTGCTTTAAGTCATAAAGGTCGTCACCAAATGAGCCTTCTACTCTATCTGGTCCTCAATTCTTTTCAATTGGATCCACAATAACATTAAAATCCCTAATTACAAACCAAGGGTAGTCAAAATCTAGGGAGGTAGCCGCAAACTCCTGCCATAATGTTCTTCTATTAGGTTGTTCTGGTTCTCCATATACGAAAGATGCATGATATTGCAGTCCTTAAATTTAATCTTGGTGTTGATGTAGTTCTTGCAACCCTTAACCACTGATAGGTCAATGTTAGCTCTCCAAAATAGGCCAAGTCCATCACCTCCTGGACTATGAGTCAAAAGTAAATAGTGGTGCTAGCTTTAGGCTTCTCGAGGATAGTAGCATCTTTATTTCTGGTCTCTATTAGGAAAATTATATATATTATAGGTTTTTCTCCATTTCCGAATTTGACGAACTGTTGTGGAGTTTCATAAACCATAACAGTTCCAGCTTACTATATTAAAAGAAGAGAGCGAGGTGGATTTTCAAATTCCGCATCACCTTTGGAGATTGCAGGGACTATCTGGATGAGAGGAGTAATAGAACTTGTAGATGCTCTGCTAGTTGAAGTTGTTTTTTGTTCTCTTAGGGAGTTTGCTGTTCCCCTCAGGTTTCGGCCACCACGTCTGTTTGGAGAGAATCAAATATGTATGCTTCTAATCTCAGGAAAGTTTTATATTTCGGACTCTTCTCTTCCTAATAGCTGAGCTGTTCTTGGATTGAGGGATATCATCTTTGTCACTGAGAAGAGGTCTTCCTCTCTTTCTTTTTGCTGGAGCCTCTACTGCCTGTTTAGGAAGTATAGTCGAAGGGTCCTAAACCAAGTTATCCGGGATAGAGTCCGCCATAGGTCTTTTTGGGGATATAATGTTCTAGCTGTTAATAAGTAGGTGGCTATAGCTAGAGCAATTTGTTCCATCATTATCAGTGCATCACTCTCTAACACTTATTTTCCTAGCCTCACTTTCTGTAGGGTTACCGCAGTTGATATACTGTCGGGTTACATTATGGAGATCTTCCATTATAGCATCCATATTGATATTCTCATTCAAATATGTGTAACCATTAGTCGTCTCTACTCCTTCTTGATGGGTGGTGGGCTCTTTAACAGATAAAACCTTTGTCATTCCTTGGGTTAGTCTTTTTCTCGCCATTCAAATATTTTGCTCAGTGAAATAGATTCGATGTTCCTTTTTATATCTCTCTGGGAATCTTGAGTATGCTTTTCTGTTTGGTGAGAGGTTCTTCTGTAAGGGTGAGAATCGGAGGGTGAATGCTCTTTCTGCCCTTGGAGAGTTGTTTCTTCATCTTGGGACTGTGAGATGTTATGTAGATTACTTTGTAACTTTTGAGGTCTGATTTTGTCTAAGAGCCTCGGCTAACCATCGGGAGTATCTATCCTTTCTGAAATGAGAGTCTCAGTCAAGACTGGTTGGATTTTTTCTTTGATCTCGGTTTCTTTCAGGTCTTCGATGTTCTTGGTAGGAGGATTGACTAAGGTTCGAGGGGCAGGAGATGGTTTCTTGGAATTCAAGTATGGTTTATTTGAGTATGGTTTATTTGATGATGCATCGTTGGGGTAGCTATATAGTCTTCAAAGGTACCAAGTTCCATTCCGATATTCTTCATCAGATCCTCTTGCCAATAATGTAAAGGTATTCCTCAGATATTAATTTAGAAGGGAATTTGAGAGGGGAAATCAGGTGAGATTATTGGCTCACATTGTTGGATACTAACAATCCACCGGTCAAAGTGGTAGGGTCTATTCTTCAGGTCTTCAAGATTGTAACCTGGGAAACATCCATGACCCAGCTCAGAGGTTGTAACTCTGCCCTTGATGCTCCAACACTTTGAGAGGTTAGGTAGAAGTGCCCAGATAGGCACATAATTTACCTTTTCTATTTGTTAGTCGTCCAGTTCCTGTGAAGGCAATGTCAAGCACAAGTGCTTTGATGCCAAGTCTTGGTGGGGAAGATATCAGGAGGGCGAAGCTCTTTCATTTTTCTGCTTCTGAGAAGCGTCTAGCCATCGAGACTTTCGGGTTAGCTTATGGTGTAGTATCTTCTTGGTATGCAAGCCGATGGTAAATAAAAAAAGAGTCTGGAGTGTTATACCATATATGCATTGGATGGTATTATGTGGATGGTATGTGTTAACCATATGTGCATTGGATGGTATTTCGTGGATGATATTCCGTGGATGATATTCCGTGGATGGTATACACGGAAAGGAAACTTCTTCATATGTTTTCCAGCTGTTTATAGATGTTGGTTGCTTTTGTAATAAAATATCTTTATCTTTTCTTTTTCTTTCTCTTTTTTTTTTTGGCATATTCTTAGGATTTTAGAAGCATATTCTCCTTGCTGTAGTTTCCTTTAAATATCTGTATTTTTGTAAATCACAATTAAGTAATGAAAAAATATTTCTGTCTCATTTTTCTTGGCAAATCTCTTAATCTCTAATCTCTCTTCTTAATCTTTCTCTAATCCACTAATTAATCTAAAAATTCTCTCATGGTATCAGAGCATAGCTCTTAAATCTGGTGCCAAATTTCTTCTTACATCCTTATTCTTGTTCTGGAATCTACTTAATATCATGTTCTTGCTTCATCTTGAAACATGCCTTTACAAATCTGCATAAATCATTCAAATCTTGTGTTCCTTCTTCAGTTCATTTGTACTGTTTTCAAGAACAAGTCTTTATCATCTTTCAGAGCAAACTTCATCACCTTTCAGTGTTCTTCCATTCACAAGATTGAAACTTTGAAGGTGTACTTCGTTGGTTGTTGCTGTGTGATTTGAAGATGGAAGGAAATAAGATAATCTCTTTACCTGTGGTTCTTAATAGAGCAGACAACTATTTACTTTGGGCAAGAACCACCAAGGCTTCTTTGGGTGGAAAGAAGCTGTGGAAACAAAACTGAAAGCTCCAAGCCACCAAGTGATGAGACCAAAGAAGGAGGAAATGAGGTGGATGCTGAAAACTGGCTGTGTGAAGATCAAGCTGTTCTTGCTACTCTCCAAGTTTCTTTGGATCTTTCTGTGCTCAGAGATTAATCCTTATGTGAAGGAGCTAAGGAGATGTGGGACACATTGATAAATGTGTTAGGAAATGTTCCAAATCTCACCAGGGTGTTTGAGGTCAAGAGTGCTTTCAACAGTCTCTTTCAAGGATATTTGGGTTTTGATAAGTTATTTGGGCAGTTTAGAAGTTTGTGGGCTGATTTAGAGATGTTAAACCAGCAACAACTTATGCTACCATTCTGAATGAAAGAAGAGAGCAAGCCAAAGTGTATGCTCTTCTTATGGTTCTTAATCTAGTTTACGATGATCTCATCAAACACTTGCTCAGAGCTGATAAGCTCCTTACTCTAGAAGAAGTGTGTGGTCAGATCCAGAATGAGAGAGGCTTCGTGGGGTCGTTTGGTGGAAAGAATGGTGAACTGGCCATGGCCTACAAGACTGAAGCAGCTACGACCAACAAAGGCTCTTATGATGGTGGTTCTTATGGAGGAGAAGAAAGGAAAGTTAGGTTTTGTGAACACTGCAAGAAGAGAGGACATCTAAAAAATAAGTGATGGATCCTCTACCCTCATCATAAGAAGAAGGACCAGAAGAAGCCAAGGGAGCCAAGGGAAAATGCTGCAAGTGAAGGGCAAGAAGAGGCAGGGACATTCAGTCAGACAAATGAAAGCAAAGGTGGTGAAGCAATGTGAAAGAATGTAAGTGTAAGCAGCGGATTTATGAGAGACTCAAGAGATTAAGAGAGTGAGAAGAGATATTAGAGAGAACCCATTGAAGAATAAGAGAGAAAGAGATTTATCATTCAATGATTCTATGACTACAAAGATTTACAGCTATAAAGAGAAAAAGCAAAAAGGAATATCCCACAGGATATGCTACAGCTATACACAAAAGAGGAAAGGAAAACATAAAGTAAAAGGTAAAGATGACAGCTCATACAAGCTTTACCAAAAGCTATAAACCTAAAGAAGAGAGCAGCTGATCCAAGAAGGATCTGGAACTCCTAATGATTAAGAGCATACTTCAACTTGTGCACTAGAATTCACTTCAACTTGTGCCAGACTTCACTTCAACTTGCGCCAGACTGCACTTCAACTTGCGCCAGACCTCACTTCAACTTGTGCACCAGACTTCACTTCAACTTGTGCACCAGACTTCACTTCAACTTATGCGCCAGACTTCACTTCAACTTGTGCACCAGACTTCACTTCAACTTGTGCACCAGACTTCACTTCCACTTGTGCGCCAGACTTCAGATGGAGAAGATGACTCAGTCCATCTAATTTAACACTCCCCCTAAAGCTAAGTAGCTTGGAAGTTTGGAAACTCACCTCATTAAAAACCTAATGAGGAAAATCCCATTATGGAAAAAGAGTGTGAGCTCCTCACTTAGAGGATGAATGGCTTGGAAGATCCATGAGTCCCAAC
>ASZH01045205.1:0-13555 GCA_000411075.1 Sisymbrium irio | reverse complement strand
AAGCAAAATGACATCTTCAACATTCAAAGATGGTGATTATGAGCTGATTTATGAAGTTCTGGACATTATGAGCACTCAAAAACCAATCCATGATGTTATATATCAAGTCCAGACCATTTTGAAGCTATTACTACTCCAAGAAGAGTCCAAATAAATCACTTAATTTTCTTCATATAAAAAGTGACGAAAATTGGAGTTCAAGAGTCTTTGGAGGCCAAGAGTTATTCAACTTCATTTATTTAATTTAGTCTTGGTCTTTATCTTATTAATTGTATTTTTGTTAGAATTTTCCATAATTATTATCTATAAATACTGATGTAATCCCATTAAGAATAATAGACTTGATTATTATTTTTGGAAATTTTGAGAGGTTATCTCTTTTGTTCATTGATAACTTTTTGTTGTTGTTTGGTTAAGAGTTACTTCCAAATAGCATAAATCGTTGCTAGGTTAAGGGTTACTTCCTTGCAACATCCTCTTGAGTCAAGTGTTACTTCTCAAGAGTTTAGGGTATATCAGGAGTCTTCCGCAGCTTCTGACGCTCCCAACGATCTACCTTCAGTTCTGGGTATGATCCGTGCATCCTGAGTTCATATCCAACATCCAGTCAAAGTGAAATCCTAGGGAAGATTCTATAAATTTTGTATCAAAGCCACTTTTGGTCAGATCTTATCTCTTTTATCTTTTCAACTTCTTTTCTTATATCTAATATTATTTATCTTTGTCAAAAAAGAAAAAAAAAAAGAAAAAGAAGCAGAAAAAAAGGAAAAAAAGAAAGAAAAAAATATATTTTTGCCAGTTTTTATCATTTCTTTATTAGACAGATTTGAGGACAAATCTTTTTCAAGAAGGAGGGAATGATAGAATAATGGAAAGTACAAGAAAAATCATGACTAAACTCTAATGAATTAAAAGCTAAATGACATCTTCAACATTCAAACATGGTGATTATGAGCTGATTTATGAATTTATGGACATGATGAGCACTCAAAAACCCATCCATGATGTTATATATCAAGTCCAGACCATTTTGAAGCTATTACTAGTCCAAGAAGAGTCCAAATAAATCACTTAATTTTCTTCATATAAAAAGTGACGAAAATTGGAGTTCAATAGTCTTTGGAGGCCAAGAGTTATTCAACTTCATTCATTTAATTTAGTCTTGGTCTTTACCTTATTAGTTGTATTTTTTTCTAGAATATTCCATAAGTATTATCTTTAAAGACTGATGTAATCCCATTAAGAATAATAAGACTTGATTATTATTTTTGGAAATTTTGAGCGGTTATCTCTTTTGTTCAGTGATGAACTTTTTGTTGTTGTTTGGTTAAGGGTTACTTCCAAATAGCATAAATCGTTGCTAGGTTAAATGTTACTTCCTTGCAACACCCTTTTGAGTCAAGGGTTACTTTTCAAGAGTTTGTGGTATATCATGAGTCTTCCGCAGCTTCTGACGCTCCCAACGATCCTCCTTCAGTTCTAAGTGTGATCCTTGCATCCTCAGTTCATATCCAACATCCAGCCAAAGTGAATTCCTAGGGAGGATCCTATCAGATAACCAATGGGATGGAATCATTTGGAAGTTACCCAAAACGGAGCTTGGGGAAGCATGACCATCGCACGGACGACCCAATATGACATAACAGTCGTGGAATTCAGAACCCTCGACCTAACGATCACTTTGCCGACCGGACTCGAACTATTTACCCACCAAGGTCTCTGAAGGATTGGGTCATGATAGAATGCCCATGACTCAAGTCAGAATGGAAGATGATCGAGAAGCTCATCTTTGCACCATACATTTCCATCGACCATGATGCACTTGATCTCTCCACCGAGCCTTAGACCAGATCTCGCGGTAAAAGTCTTCAAAACACCCTAACTTCACTCTTGGGTCAAGACATCCACAACTTTTCCTCGAGCCGAATGCGACTTACCAGGAACACTCAGTCTTTGCACCGTACCGGATGAAGTTTAGCCCGATAATGAACCTAGACGCTTCCAAGCCAGCCAAATTTCACCCGCGCCAGCATTAAATGCGCCTTGAGTCCTGAATCCGCATTTATCATTTTACATGCAATTTATTAGTTATCATGCACTCTATTTCTAAGTCTTTGTCTTAATTATTTGCATGCAAAACTAGTCTATTTAAACCCATTGTACGATTACATTTGAATCATCTTTGATCATATTTTGAAAACTTTGAAACTTAGTTTCTCTCTTTTGTTCTGCTTGAACACTCTTGTTATTCGGTGCGTCACATCCATACAACGCCCCTGATCTATCGTCCATACAACGCCCCTGATATATCGTCTTGGTGCGTCGCATCCAAGGATAGAGAAGGTGTCAGAATACTAGAGGGCTTTCACATCCTTTGACGGTCTGATTCGATCCACTCTTGAACCTCGAGTGTTAGTAGCCTCAACGGTTCTTTATCTTGCACTTTAACCGTGAATCAAGTGCAAAATCCTTTGGGAGATTGTATCACTTTGGGTCAAGGAAGATCATACTTGGAACGGGAAGAATCCGAAAAAGACAGAAGCTACTGCCTTTTTGCTCATACCGCGTGTTATGATGATCGGGACAAATTCTTTTACTCGTTGTTTGAGCCAATTGTGGACTTTCCTTCTGGGAAATTTTCCAAGGCAAAGATCCTCAGGCTTTCTGAAGACTTGTCACATGTTGAAACTCAGTTTGCTCGACAGGAATAACCGATGGACCGTGTGACTCATGTTCTGATCCTTACCGCCATGAACCAAACCCAGACAGATGAACCTAGACAGTAAGTGAATGGTCACTTTGACCAAAGCGTGGGGTAATGAAGGGGCAATTTGACTGCTTTAATTCTTAGTCATTTCTTTTATTTTCTAGGCATAGTTTTCCACAAAATAATTATGTATTCTTCTTTCTTTTCCCTTTATGTAAATGCAGACCCTTTCATTTCAAGGTAATCGAATTTTCTTTTAATTTTTTGAGTTCATCTCTTAGTTCTTTGCCAGAAAATTTCTCTTGTTTCTTAGTGCGTAATATACAAGCAACGAAACTCCTTTTTAGTATTTCTAGTTCATCATATCTAAAGGCTGAAGGAGTTGGGAATATCAGCAGACTTACACATATATTGTGTGACCCTTCAATCCATCAAATATATCCTTCTACAACCGGCTGAGTGATCCATCTCTAATTTTGGGAGTATCAATGTCCCAACGCAGACCGATCGACCGTACCGTTCACCCGCACGACCCAGAATGACCCGACGTTGGTGAATTTCAGGTTCAATGATCTAACGACCACTTTTCCGACCAAACCCGAGCTATTTACCGACCAAGTGGGGTCTCTAAGGGATTGGGTCATGACATTTTTCTCATGACCCGAGTCAGAATGGAAGATGGTAGTGAAACTCAGGATTTGCACCATTTCTAACAGTCCAGTTCACCCGGTCATGATGCACTCAATCTTCCACCAGGCCTTGGACCAGATCTCGTGGGAAAAGGTTTCAGCACTCTGTGGCTTTGGTTGGGTCGAGACCTTAGCACCTTTGCTCGAGCCTAACTCAGTTTTATCAGAGCACTCACCCTTTTGGCCGTGCCGGATGCAGCTTTAGTCCTGGAATGAACTTGGACACTATTTTGGATAGCCGAAGGGTTGCCTGCAAACTTCATTTAATTTTAGTCAATTTTCACAATCCCAAAACCATGTTTATTTTTCCTAAGTGTTTGACTAGCCTTTTGGCATGCAAAAGGTAGTTCTTTAAGTATTCTTGTACAGTTTGTTTCAATATATCTTCTGATTTTTCAATCGAAAACCTTTGAGACATTGTTTCTCTCTTTTGTTTTTCTTGAACATTCTTGTTGTTTGTGCGTCAAATCCTTACAACACTCCTTTCCTATTGTTCTTGGTACAACACATCAAAGGATACAAAATGCATCAGAATACCAAAGGAGTTTCACATCCTTTAACGGTCTGAATCGATCGACCCTTGAACCGCGAGTGTAAGTAACCTCCCTCGGTTCCTTATCTTGCATTCCAACCATGAATCAAGTGCACAATCCTTTGGAAGATTGTATCAGGAACCGAGGTTGACCCATCGAATTAGCCTATGCACAACGAACCCTCATCTGATCGTGGAACCGACCGTACAGGCTATGCTATCTACTGATTCAACCCGCGGACGTCCGCAACAAAGCTAAGGCTGGAACCATAACCTAACGACGGAATTGATCGACCCAGATGAGGTATTTCTCAAAAAACTCTGCATGCTAAGACTTTGGGTCAAGGCAGAACTTACTAGGAACATGAAGAATCTGAAGAAGACCGAAACTACTCTCTTTTAGCATGTACCCCATGTATTGAAGATCGGTGTTTGATCCAATTGTGGACTTCTCTCCTAGGCAATTCTTCAAGGCTAGAGTTCTTAAGCTTCCGGAAAACTTGTCTCGCATTGGAAGTCAGTTTTCTCGATGGGATCATCCAATGGACCGTGGGACTCATGTTCTGATCCATACCGCCTTGGACCAGTCTGGGCCGGATAAACCTTGACAGTTGCCGAATGGTTACTTTGACTGTGAAATGAAGAGTTCTTTGACTCTCTTTCAGTTTTAGTATTTTCTTTGTTTTTCTAGGCATAATTTTCCATAAAACATTTATGTTTTCTTTTTTTTTCTCCTTTATGTATTTGCAAACTCTTCATTTCAACGGCAATCGATTTTTCTCATATTTTCAGAGTTTAATCTATTTGTTCTTTGATACTTTTCTTGTGTTTCTTGGTGCGTAATATCCATGTGACAAACTCTTTCTTGTCGTTCTAGTGTGTAATATCTAGAGGCAACATGAGCTGAGAATATCAGCAGACTTCCACATGCGACCCCTCATTCCATAAAAATCCTCCCTTGTTGTGCATTTCTTCTTGATGAGAATCTATCAAACCTCAACCGGCTGAGTGATCCTTTATTCAGGACGTATTAGATACCACTTATATAGGTGAGATAGTCGGTACTCCCAAACCCATGGACTAAATAGAGGATAAGGATAATTCCTTATTCTCTGAGATTTAAGAAATTGGAAAAAAATTGATCTTTTCTCGACGAGCTCGGAAGCCGACCTTGTAACATGATTAACACCGCCTCGCTCAGGCTTATAACCCGAATTCGGATCAGGATGAGTTCGGCAAGGGCCAAAGCTCAATTATCACCGAGTTATTGATAAGTGGTGCTAGTGCCACCATCAACAGTAACTCTCTCAGTTCGTCTGAGGAAGAACTTGAGATGAATCAAAAAATTTCCAGAAACTAACAGCTCAGAGTTAGTTGAGATACAGTTTGTTGGGATGAGATGAGAACCCTTAAACCGCGTTTTAACACTTCTTTGTTCAAATCAAACAGATTTTAATTCTTAGATTTTAAACTTAATAGCTTGGTTTCTGGCGTCAAAGCTAGCTTCTGACTTGTCGTCCATTTAATGGAGAAATTTCAATGAGTTTACCCAATGCAGAAATCGGAGAGGCACTTGTAATAATTTATGGGATTTTTGTGTAAATGGGTCGGAATAAACTTGTTTTTGTCCTACTAGTCCTTTCTCTTTTTCTACCTAATTTACCATTTGTCAAATGTAATAATTATTATAAATAGTTTTAGCAGTTCTAAAAATTTGGCAAAATAAGAACAATGATAAAGTTAATGTAAATAATATATGTATATTTTTTTGAGTTAAAAAATATTTGTATATGTGAAAATAATTTTTATTTCTACATTGTCAGAACTTAAATTCCACCGTCCATGAGGCTTTAGAATATATATTCTACAAATTGGTATAAGTCTTCACTATCTAGAATACAAATTCTATATATTCTGATAAATCTACGCACCCGTGGATTATAATTTCTACTCATTATTCTATCTTCTGCAATTTCACTGTTTTTGTAGATTACACGTTCTAGCGCTTACTCTATATTCTACATTTTTCTAGAATATATATTCTACATGAAGTACATGTATCCACACTTTGTATAATACATATTCTACTGTATTACTTATGTCTGCGGATTGTAGAAAATATATTCTGTGAGAATTCCTAAAATCTAGTAAATATGACAACTAAATATTCTCATATCTTTCGAAAATATTTTCTTTTAAAAAGGAATAGAAAATAACCGTTTTCTTCTCTGTTCGTCAAGACGTTCTTCTCATCCTTTTTTCCTTTGGTTTTTTTTTGTTTTTCTTGGTGTTATGATCTATGCAATTTGGTGTTTGTGGAAATCAAAGCCAGCTCTTAATCTAACAAACGCATACCACGAGAGAAAGAATAGCCTGGATTCATTTTTGGTCTTCATGACCAGCAACTAGTATGATATTTGCTTACTCAAACCTACTAGCGAATGGTTCAAAATTGTTTGTCAACAATAAAAAATTGTATCAATGATTTACACTAATCAAATGATTGAAACTAAGTCTGTGATTGCTAAGACAATGTTAGAGAATTCTAACTAACAGTTAAATAATTATTTGGTTGAACAGAGAAGAAGGTCGATAAAACACCCAAGGCGGTTATCTGCACATGCACCATTTTTTTTTGGTTTTCCACATGCACCATTTTGCGGCGAATTGTTTATCTTTTCCCTTGTAGTCGATGGAGATCATTGGTTTGTCGGCAGCTCCAGGGATGATCTTGAATGGCCATAGCTTCATGTCGCTTTGGACGAACATGTCACTGAATCTTCTACTAATCAATCTCTTTGCATCTATTATAATTAACAAAACTGAATTTAGTCACACATTCATAGAAATTTTTAAAAAGAAAAAAAGAAAAGAAAAAACAATTCTAATGATCGTTCCGGACACATATCATCAACTTTAACTTAACTTATTGTTCAAGCAACTTACTTTTTTATTAACGGGAAATGTTCCTGTAATGACTTATCAAAAAGCTTGCTGAAACAGTGAGCAGAAGCTTTCACTCTACTGGAGCTAAGAAGATGAGCGGAGGACATGGTCATGAAGATTACGAGTACTACCTTCACGCCAAGCATATGTACAATTTGGACCGCATGTAAATACCAAGGTCTCAAGATGACTCTCAGTGTCTTCACCGCTTTCAGCATCGGTGTTGGAGTTCCCATCTTTGCTGTTGTCTTCCAGCAGAGGAAGAGCGCCTCTGGTTGAGTCTATTAGTAGTAAGAAAACTTCTGCAACCAGAAGCGTAAGCAATGAAAAAAGTGAAAATAAAAAGGTCAGTGCTACCATTCCTACACCTCGTTCTCTGAAAAAATGTCTAGCTTGTTTCGTGTTACATATTATATTGCACTTCTCTCATTTGGATTTCCTTGGATCTTCCTTATATTTTCATCTGTCCGTTGGATTTATTGCCTGACATGTATACCCTGGTCTTATTGCTTGCAGAGACCGATTATAGATATCAATTACGACGTCTTGGATAACCTACTTGATGATGTAAGTTTATCCCTGTTTTTCTGTCACTTTATTGATTAAGCTGTGTTCCATTCGTAAATTATCTCTAATGTAGTTACCAAAGTCGATGAGATATCAGTTTCTTGATGATAGTTGAATATACCTCTTGTTTCTTTGTCTAGTAACTTATGTGTCGTTGCATCTTTGTAGGAGAACTCTCCGAAGAGGGCTAAGTTAGTGGAACCCGTCATTGTTGGTGACATAGTGGAAAATTCACAGCAAAACAGTGAAGAATGCCTTTTACAATCTCAGGGTTCTGAAGAAGAAGCAGAAGACTGGAACGAAGATAATTATAGTAATGAAGCTGCTTATGGAGGAGTCGAGGAATTCTATGGCGACCTGGATCTTGAATTTGAAGATCAAGATGAAGGAGAATATAACGAAGATATAATCTGGTGATCTCACAATGTCTTACTCAGAACATTGAATTTTTGCTGTCAACATGTCTTATTAGATTCATTCATCAACTTCATATCTAATCAATGAAAGCCTTCACATTGGTCTGCTGATTCAGAAAATACTTATTCAAACCCCTAGAACCTCGCTTAACATCCAACAGAGATAACCTCATTATAATGGTCGTGGCTAGTGTGTAAAATCCAAGTTCACGCAATCGTAACCCTTTAAGGAGCCTACTTGTTCATCTGTTCTTTGGGACTTACTTTGCTTGTTATCAAGGAAGCCTGGTACAGAGGAAGTATTTCCATGAGCCTAATGAACCAACACCTGTAAGTCCTCATACTACACATTCAAAATTCACTACGAACCACTAATCTGTTTTCTCAGTAGCTCCAAACTTGAGCAAATAGAAAAAATCACAAAATAAAAAGAAAGAAATTAAAGGGGGATGCAGGTTAATAACTTATATGAATCCGGGAGTGTAAGCACAGCATTCAACCATACAATCTTCCCCCAAGTCTCTAATCCAGAAAAGCTGATCCGCTTCTCCAACTTAATCACCGCACACCAAATTCTCTTGTTTTTGCAGACATGTTTTTGAGTCCTCCTTGGCATTGAAAACTTGAGTGACCGTTGCTCCTCCCATAGAAGTAGGATTTTTCCATCGTGGTTATATATCAGAATGGTTTTATGGGAAGAAAGCTCGGTATAAAGATCTTTCAACCCCTTAACTTCAAACCAGGATCCACGTTCTGTGTCATACCACATAACATAACGCCCAACAACACAAAACTTGACCTTTTCTATAAGGCACCAATGTCCACTCTCTTAAGTCGTGGAGGACTCAAACACAAGTTCCATCTTCCTTGTTTGGAATCATATGCGTACGTTTGATGCATACTTGTAGCGTATAGCTTTCCTGTATGAAGATAAACCTGAGCGTCGTCACTAAGGTTAGGCAAAGGCGTCCAAGTCTGAGACTTTAGATCAAAAACCTCAGCCGAATTCATGGGTTCTTTTGTTCCTCCAACTACATATATATTTCCGTCTATAAAAGCAGAATCGGCGCTTTCCCTTGGTACCGTCATATCAGGAGCATCACGCCAAGTGTATAGCAATCATAATTATTCTCGTTCTTCTTCCCAATTTTAATCGGCTCCATCTCTGCTGTTATCGGCGAGAACACAGCTCCTACACCTTTAATTGGTAACAAGCGGGAGGAGGAAAAACGGGCGGAGAAGAAGAGAAGAAGAGAAGAAGGAGGGGAAGAGGAGGACGAGACTTCGCAATCATCAGAATCAGTCAGAGGAGGAAAGTTGGGGAAGAGAAGAGAAGGCGGAGGAGAAGAATCGACAGAGTTATGAGGAGGAAAACCATACATTTAATAATGATAGATGTTTACCTTGCAAAAAAAAAAAAAAATGAGTTGAGTTTATAAGATTTCTTAGTTTATTAGTTTATTAGAAGATAAATTACTTTTAAGGGTTAAAATCGGATTATCAATAAACATAGTATTAATAGAATAAAGTTAAGTTTAAGAAATATTACTGAGACAAAGTTGAATTTAATCTGATCCAATTAACCATTTTTTTCATAATTTATTCTCATATTCTCCTATAAATACCATTTGCAGTAACATGTTCATTCCTTCAAGCGATTCTTCATAATTAGAATTCTTTATTTTAGATCAATCACAAATATCCCCAAAAGGTGAATAATGACGCAGACTGATATTGAGAAGAGAGAAACAAAAAACCATTGTCTACTGATAAATTGAGGTATACTCCAAAAAAATAAGGTAACTATAATGATTTGTTGACTACGCTGTTACTCTTGCAGCCTATCTACAAATATTTAGTTTTATGATTAAATTTCCCAATACAGAGCCTTATTCCAATACCCCCACGTTTAGAGATTCCACGATCTCAAACTTTGTTTCCTTCTTCATAACTTTTTTAAAATCACTATGAGGCATTAAAAAAAACAATCCAAAATATGAAGTCAAGCTTCGACCACATTGGATCACCGCAAAGTTTGGCGGGATTGTCAGCTTCTCTATTTCTTTCTTCTCTCACTTCTCCTCTATAATTTTCTTATAGCTATCAAGATTCAATATTAGCTATTTGTGGTATTGTTTTGTAGAGACTATAGTCAGTATTAAAGAGATTTGGAAACATCATATTCTCCAATGGAATGCAGGATCCATGGAGCCGTGCAGGGTAATTAGTATATATGTCTGTACAGCATCAAATTTTATTGTTTTGGATCTTAACATATCTACATTTTCATCTATTTCATGGTACTAAAAAACATATGGAGCAGCATTACACGCTTGAAACAGAGAAGATAGGAGAATTAAAACATATTTCAATAGTAAGGGTTTAAAAAATCGTAACACTAGGTAACACTTAGAATCACTAATAGTTGTCATTGCAGGTTTCTGGTGGAGAGAATGAGATTGAGAAAGACAACATTGTTGTTGAGGAAGGGACGAAGGAAGGAGAGAATGAAGTAGAGAATAAAGGAGAGGTAAAACATATTTCAATAGTAAGTGTTTAAAAAACTCGTAATACTAGGTAACACTTCGAAAACTAATAGTTGTCATTGCAGATTTCTGGTGGAGAGAAGCAGATTCAGAATGACAACGTTGTTGTTGAGGAAGGGACGAAGGAAGGAGACAATAAAGCGGAGAAGAAAGGAGAGGTAAAACATATTTCAATAGTAAGTGTTTAAAAAAATCGTAAACTAGGTAACACTTTGAAAACTAATAGTTGTCATTGTAGGTTTCTGGTGGAGAGAAGCAGATTCAGAATGACAACCTTGTTGTTGAGGAAGAGATGAAGGAAGGAGAGAATGAAGCTGAGAAGAAAGGAGAAAATTTAGGTGACAAGAAAGGAGAAAAGGAAGTTGAGAAGAAAGGAGAGAAGAGGCTGGGAGATGTATCTATAAGTAGATGTAGCCAAGTGATTATAGACGGCGGGAAAAGAATTAAGCTATACTCACGGAAAATGAAGGTAACAGAGAAGGGAAATGAGGAGGTAAAGGAGGCGAAGGAGGTGAAAGCCAAGAAGAAGGCAAAATCGGCATAACCGCTAGTTGGAGAGAAGGGAAAGAAGAAGGAAACAGTCCCAATTGCGGAAAGACCAAACACTCGACTAAGGAGGAAGCAGCAAACGGAGCAACCATCATGTCTTTGAATTTGTAAGACCGGTTTTAGTAGGAAACACTAAGTTATTTATTTGGGAAAACGGATGTAGTTTGAATTTAAGTTTGACTTTTATTTTTTGTATTGCCTCGTAAGGAAAACACTAAGTTATTTATTAGGGAAAACGTATGTTGTTTGAATTTAAGTTTGTCTTTTACGTTTGAAAACACTGAGTTGTACTCGTAACATTAGTTTTATTAGGAAACACTAAGTCTAACTTGTACTCATACCATTAGTAACATTAGGAAACACTGTGTGTGAGTTGTACTCGCACCATTAATACTATTAGAAAATACTCTGTGTGAGTTGTACTTGCACCATTAGTAATATTAGGAAACACTGTGTGTGAGTTGTACTCGAACCATTAGTACTATTAAACACTCTGTGTGAGTTGTACTCGTGCCATTAGTAATATTAGGAAACACTGTGTGTGAGTTGTACTCACACCATTAGTACTATTAGGAAACACTTTGTGTGAGTTGTACTCTTACCATTAGTAATATGAAGAAACATTGTGTGTGAGTTGTACTCGCACCATTAGTACTATTAGGAAACACTTTGTGTGAGTTGTACTCACACCATTAGTACTATTAGGAAACACTCTCTGTGGGTTGTATTCGCACCATTAGTAATATTAGGAAACACTGTGTGTGAGTTGTACTTGAACCATTAGTAATATTAGGAAACACTGTGTGTGAGTTGTACTCGCACCACTAGTAATATTAGGAAACACTGTGTGTTAGTTTTACTACGTATCATTGGTCTTACTAAGAAAAACTAACAATGAAAACACAATAAACATAAGAACTTAATAGTCATTAGTACAATAATGAGGTCTTTATCCGGTTCCTCTTTAACCGAACATAGAAGAAACATAATTAAACATTGTTTTCAACTGAACATGATAAACATAATTAAACATAACATTCATGATCAAACATGGTGATTAAACATTGGTGCGACCCCCTACGATATTATTCAGCTCTGCTATGCTCTTCCTGAGCTCTGCTATGCTCTTCCTCAGATCTGATGTGTCTCCACAAGATTCAGCACTCACCTCACGAATCTCTGTGTGACTTTTCTGAATCTCCTCTTCTACAGTGAAAATCCATATTTTCCTTGCGTGTAGGCCATCATTCTGGAGTAAACAAAATATAGTACATATTCATATCATAACATAAAAATTTTAAAAAAAATTAAGAATGTCTAAAATTATAATTAATTTCACCTCATACTCTTTGCAGGTGAAGTATCTCTGTGCTGCGTCGGGTTCAATCGCAGGTTGAACGACTTCACATATTATTTTTTCTCCACAAGGACAATGTGTATTAATGCCATAATCAGCATCCGCGACGTGGTAACATCTCTCAATAAAATACTTGTTCATCTTGTCGGAATGGTAGTTTGGGTCATTCGGATCCATTTCACAGATCGACTATGGAGTTGAGGAAGGAGGAAGGAGGCAGCGGCGGCTTTGGAACCCTAGACTGGAGACATGTGTAGTCAAGGGAACAAATATATAGGAAGAACATTCGATTGTGGGCCGTAAAATAAAAATAGAAATGTGGCCCGTAAAATAACAATGTGAGTGGCCCATGTGTGCCTTATTTTTCCCATGTGCGCCGTCTTTTTCCCATGTGCGCCGTCTTTTCCCCCACATAGGTTTTCCGAGTTTCCAAGTGTTACATTTTTACACACAGTTGTATGTTATGGAGATTTCAGATTTTTCTAGTATTACATGATCATAATTTAACTTTCTCTAGTATTACCGTTGTTTTAAGGCATTTAAATTACATCCCAAATGTTTCTATGCATTTAAATATCAGAATACACAGTGTAATCATCTTTCCCAGTTTGAGTGTGGTTGACATAAAGAAACTCATCATAAAGATCACTATGTGTTATGTGTATATATTCCAAGAACTATCCATAATTAGTCTACCATATGTAGTTTTAACAGCTTTATCTTCTGTTTTCTTTTCTTTTAATACTTACAAATATTTAAATATTTTCCTTTCATTCTGGTTTAATTATCTTAAAAAAATCGATAAACTGTGGTTAAGTATAGTGTTATTAGTAGTACTACTACAAATTCCAGTTGTACAGAGTTATACAAAAAGAAAGGCAGTGGTACGAAGTATCACAAAATGATAGGACATATAAGAAATGCAGTTTTACCAATACGAAAGTCAGTTGTACGCAGTATTACAAAATACAAACCAAAATAAAACAATTTCATAAAACGAGTCAAGGTTCACTCATAACCTGCTCACCCACCCTCATCAGGCTCAGTCTCACCGTCAGTCTCAACCTCACCAGGCTCAGTCTCACCCTCAGCAGTCTCAGTCTCACCATCAGCAGTCTCAGTCTCACCCTCAGCAGTCTCACCTTCAGCAGGCTCAGTCCAAACCGGCTGAAACCAATCAGCTAAGCGTCGTCCCTTCACCCTTTTATTACTCGTTTTCTTCTTCCGACGCTTTTCTCCAGCCGAA
>ASZH01045204.1:0-13532 GCA_000411075.1 Sisymbrium irio | reverse complement strand
GAAAACAATAATTCAAGATATTTTCAAATCAAATATACTAAATATTGTTCTAAAATCATTAAAAGGTAAAACATTCAGATGCATTAAGATTATCAAGAATTAAAAACATATAAATACTCTCTCTAGCCAAAATATAAGACGTTTTAAAAGAATTTTTTATTTCATTTTATAAGATCTTTTACAAATTTCTATGCAAATAATTAATTTTTCTTGATATTTATGACCATTTGTATTCTAGAGTGTAATTTGTAATTGGTAAATCATTTTTTAAATGTAAAAATAAAATTTTAAAAGCATAATTAATAAAATTTCTCAAATTTTACACTTTTAACAAAAACATTTTATATAATGAAATGGAGAGAATAACAATATAGCAAAGTATAAAAAAAGAAAATGTCAATTTATATTTTATAGTTTTTTTCAGATTCATATAAAATCAAAAAAGAATACTATAAATCATTTTCCCGAAAACAATAGTAATTAAACTGATAAGTAACAAATCCGGGCGTAGCCCGGAATATCCCCTAGTATGATGAAAAAAGGGAAACATTAATATTTAAAGGACTCGGCAACTAAATCTCAAAACTCTTTTAGAACAAATTAACTTTATCATAGAGCTTTCAGATCGAGCTCTTTGGATAGAGATAAAAATGATCATTTAAAGCGGTTTTCAATTTGTAAATGCACCTGGCAGATTATCATAGAAACACATCTTAAAGTTGAATGGGATAAGAGGATATGGTTCTCCAAGGCGATCGCGTAATTTTATTTTTGTGTGTGCAGTGTGCTCGTTAGCAATGCATAATCACTTGTCAACCGGCAGTCTCATGAGGGCTTGAAAAACTGGTACAAATCCAGCTTGTATTCTTTGCTAACACCCTATTGAAACACGAGACCACATTTTCTTTCCGTGCGGCTTCTCCTCCAAAATTTGGTCTAAAGTACCGAGAGAACTTCTTAGAACAGGACACTCCACACATTGGCAAAGCATAGTTTCCATCATTTTGGAAACAATCAAGAGGTGATGAGAAAATTCTAGACGACTCAAGTCAAGCTGAAGCAGACCTCACCCAACCAGACATTCAAAGCCTATAAGACAACACGTCCCAAACTGAAGAAATCAAGGACACACCAATGCCGGTTATATTCAAAGGACCCATGACAAGAGCCAGAGCCAAAGTATTACAACACAAGTTCAACCAGAGCATGATAACAGCCTATGGACAAGAAGAGCCCAAGGATACCGAGTCCAACCAGGCCAGAATAGAGGATGGACCGACTAACCCAAGTAAAGAAGAGTTATGACCTCTACTTCCTAAAACCATCAAAGTCCATCTGTTTAGCGTGTCCATCATTCAAAGCTAAGGTAAGTATTCACATTAATTTTATCTTTAACTAAACTTTGATGCAGCTCAGAAGAATGGCACACTTCCTTAAGTCCTTTTATTTGTTTGATTTCGAATAATCTTGGCCAGTTGTTTAGCCAATTCCAAACAATTCAAGGCCAATTGTTTAACCTTTGCATCTAATTCCTAATGAGTCTTGGGAGTCTGTTTTTTTTCAAGTACCATTGAAGGACAGATATGCATTGGACACTATATAAGTCCCATCTAAGCAGAAGTGTATTTTACACCTTCGATCAATATACAAACCGAATTTTCTTGAGAAAATACTTTTGAGTTTTCATAGCAAAACTTGTTCACTTGTTCTTGTTGAGATCAGTACTCCGAGACCAGGTTTTGTGTTGTATAACGAGCCGCCCATAGCTTCTGTGGTGCACTTCGATCCATCAGTTCATTCGAGTCATTTTCGTCAGCCGGCCCTTGTATTCGATTAGATTGAGTAAACCGAGCCACCCTCTTGTTGAATCTGTGCGTCAACTTGGTTCAAGAGTTACTGTGTTCCTTTGTCAGCCTAGGACTACATCATTTCTGGTATCAGAGCTGAGGTTCCTTCAGCACCAGGTCGCAACTATCCTTGCTTATTGTCTTTCATTTCGAGTTATCTTGTTTGTTGTCTCTTTAGCATCCGCATAATCTAATCAGTTTGATCTTCACATTTTCATATTGCATATTAGGAACTCTTTATATATAAAAAAAAAATTTATAACCTTCTTTTGATTTGCATACTATCGAACTTCTGGATTTACAAGTAGGAGCGCACAAACGTCCTTGATTAGAGACCATTTAGTCGTGATTTTTTGTCTCCTGCCTCATTTGTTTCCATTTTTTTGTTTATCTTTCCCGTTTTGCGCAATCAATCAAAAAGGAAACTTTCTCTTTGTTTGAATCTACCAACCTAAAAACACTTTCAAATTTTTAGGAACTACCCTACGCAGCCACCATGGGAGAAGACGCTCAAGCCGCTTTGATGCAAGTCATCCGTGACGTACAAGAAGAGATGAAAAGTATGAGGCAAGACTTCGGTTAAAGGATGAACCGGATGTAGAAAAGGTCAACGACCAGGCTGCCTTTACGATTTAACCTCGGCAACAATCCGAGAACCAACCATAACCATGCCAATGATAACCCGGACACAAGTACTCGGAACCGGCGAGAAGAAGATGACCCTGGACCAGGCCAACGGCCGAATCCAAGAAGATCCGAGACTCCAGAAGAGGAAGAAAAGGAGGAGGAGGAAAGCTACACGCCTCCAAGAGCTCAACACAACCCAAACCGCTTTCAGAACGAGGAAGAGTATGACCAGCAACAAAGGGCGCGGCCAATGCAAAAACAATACCAGAGCAACATCAAGCTCAAGACATCGGTTTATGCTGGAAAGGTGGACCCCGAGGCTTCCTTGACTGGGAGAAGAGGATGGACCACATCTTTGACTACTACAACCATCCCGGCCCCAAAAGAATGGTGTTAGCTGTTGCACAACTCACTGACAATGCCTTTGGTTTGGTGGGATCGTGTTACCTCTGACCAAAGGAGGAACCAACTCAGGCCACTGGACTCTTGGCTTGACATGAAGGATCTGATGCGCCAGCGGTTTGTTCCACAACATTTCCAGAGAGATTTGCAAAGGCGGTTCAGAACTTTGAAACAAGGAACCAAATCAGTTGAAGAGTACTATGAAGAATTTGAGCGCCTAAGGAACCGGCTAGGTATTAATGATGATGAAAAATCCATCATGACCCAGTTCATTGATGGACTACAAGACCGGATCAGCAGCAAGGTGGAGCGCCAACAGTATTTGGACTTCAAGGATCTCTTCCACCTAGCTATCCAGGCTGAACAACATATAAAGAAGAAAACCAATAAAGGCAAGACACAGACTACTTGGGCCTCAAGCAACAACATCAACTATCCCAAGCCAATAGATAAAGGCAAAGGAGTCGACCTAGGCAACCAGAGCAAAGCGCGGCCAGCTGAGACCAACCGACCTAATTAGAACAAGGCCGCATATCCTCACCGCTTCAGAGACATCACTTGCTTCAAGTGTAAAGGCCGTGGTCACATAGCTATAGACTGTCCGAATCAAAGGGTCATGCTTATTACTGAGGATGGTGGCTATGAATCACAAGAAGAAGGAGTTGTGAAAGACCAGGACGAATATAGAGAGATTGAATATCCAGACATTGGCGAGACTCTTGTGACCAGACATGTGCTAAGTGTATTGGTTCAACTCACTGAGACCATTCAGAGGGAGAATATCTTCCACACACGCTGCACCATCAAGAGCAAGGTATGTAATCTCATAATTGATGGGGGATCATGCACCAATGTTGCTAGTACTCACATGGTTGATAAACTTGGTTTAAAAAAGACTAAACATCCGCACCTTTACAAGTTAAGATGGCTAGATGATAAGGTTGAGACTAAGATTCAGGATCAAGTGTGCATACCATTTAGCTTTGGTAGATATCAGGATGAAGTTATTTGTGATGTGGTGCCAATGCAAGCTAGTCATGTTTTGCTAGGAAGATCATGGGAATGGGATAGAGAAACTAAGCATGATGGCAGAACAAACATGTATACATTAATGCATGATAAGCGTAGGATCACTTTAGCACCTCTCACGCCTGCTTAAGTCCATGAAATTTATGTGCAAATGGCTAAGGAAAAGGAAAAAGATGTGAAGTCTAATTTTCTTGTTCAGCCTA
This sequence comes from Sisymbrium irio, assembly GCA_000411075.1. Classification (NCBI taxonomy): domain Eukaryota; kingdom Viridiplantae; phylum Streptophyta; class Magnoliopsida; order Brassicales; family Brassicaceae; genus Sisymbrium; species Sisymbrium irio. Next base: position 9,424 of record ASZH01045204.1, on the reverse strand, counting down.
GTCGTGTTCTCAAGGATGCTTCTAAACACACAATGCTACTAATGAACTTAAAGATGTTTTGAGCGCATGTTTTAGTGAGCTAACATTACCACCAGAGATCAGTGAGCTTCTTGACAGGTTTAAAGAAGTGTTTCCAGAAGTGATACCAGCCAGGCTGCCGCCTTTAAGAGGGATAAAACATCAAATAGACTTCGTCTCTAGAGCAGCCTTACCAACCAACCAGCATACCGCGTAAACCCGGAGGAATCAAAGGAGCTAAAGCGCCAAGTTCAAGAACTACTTGACAAAGGATATGTCAGGGAGAGCCTCAGCCCATGTGTCGTACCGGTTCTGTTGGTGCCTAAGAAGGATGGGAAGTGGAGAATGTGTGTGGACTGCCGAGCAATCAACAACATTACCATCAAGTACAGACATCCTATCCCACGGCTGGACGACATGTTGGATGAACTTAGTGGAGCCATCATCTTTTCAAAGATAGACCTAAAAAGCGGCTACCACCGGGTGAGAATGAACGAGGGAGATGAGTGGAAGACATCTTTTAAAACAAAGCAAGGTCTTTATGAATGGATGATGATGCCATTCGGCCTTTCCAACGCGCCAAGCATCTTTATGCGTCTAATGAACCATGTTCTTAGACCATACATCAGTAAATTTTTTGTGGTATATTTTGATGATATTTTAATTTATAGCACAAGCTTAACTGATAATGTATCACATCTTGAGCAAGTATTAAAGACACTTCAGAGGGAAGGTCTTTATGCTAACCTCAAGAAGTGTACATTATGCACTAATAAAATTGTTTTCCTAGGATTTGTTGTGAGTTCACAGGGATTACAGGTAGATGAAGAGAAAGTTAAAGCCATAAGGGAATGGCCCGTGCCAACAAACATCAACCAAGTCAGGAGTTTCCATCGGTTAGCTAGCTTCTACAGACGTTTTGTTAAAGATTACAGTAGCATAGCTGCACCACTCACGGCTGTAGTCAAGAAGAGTGTTGGTTTCATAGGGGAGAGTGAACAGCAAGAGGCATTTCAAACACTATAAGAGATACTATGCAATGAATCGGTCCTTGTCTTACCAGATTTTGATAAGACCTTTGAAGTGGAGTGTGATGTGTCAGGCATAGGCATTGGGGAATTTCTGATTTAAGGAGGAAAATCGGTAGCCTACTTCAGTGAGAAGCTTGGAGGAGCCACCCTCAACTACCCAACATATGACAAGGAGCTTTATGCTCTTGTGAGGGCGCTTGAGACTTGACAGCATTACTTTTTGTCCAAGGATTTTGTAGTGCATACTGACCACGAGACCTTGAAGCACCTCAGAGGATAGACCACGTTGAAGAAGAGGCATGCACGTTGGATGGAATTCATAGAAACTTTCCCATACATCATCAAGTATAAGAAAGGGAAAGACAACATTGTGGCTGATGCTCTTTCAAGAAGGCATACACTAACTGCAACTATATAGGCTAGAGTGTTGGGATTTGAATTCATCAAAGCTTTGTATAAGGAAGATCCTGACCTATGAGTAATCTATTCAGAATGCAGAAAAGCAGCAAGTGGGAAGTTCTATATTCATGACGGTTTCCTATTCAAGGAGAAAAGGCTTTGTATTCTGCAGTGTTCACTGAGGCAACTTCTCGTCCAAGAAGCCCACGGAGGAGATTTGACGGGGCACTTCGGAAGGGACAAGACATTAGCTGTGGTTAGAGAGCACTTCTTCTGGCCTCGCCTTAAGAAGACCGTCGAATCCCACTGTACCAGATGTGTGACTTGCCAGAAGGCTAAGTCTAGAATTCAACCGCACGGCCTGTACATGCCACAACCAATACCAACGACACCATGGGTTGACATCTTTATGGACTTCGTTCTAGGCCTACCAAAGATTCAACACAAGGATTCTATCTTTGTTGTGGTGGATCGATTCTCCAAAATGGCACACTTCATTCCCTGTGCCAAGGGAATGATGCTTCCCACACTGCCGACCTGTTCTTCAGAGAAGTACTACGCTTGCACGGGAGACCACAAACCATAGTGTCTGACCGGGACAGCAAATTATTTAGCCACTTCTGGAGAACATTATGGAAGAAGCTCAGCACAAAACTGTTGTACTCCACCACTTGTCATCCTCAATCAGACTGCCAAACAGAAGTTGTGAATCGCACATTGAGCACCCTGTTAAGGTCAACAATTGGGAGGAACTTAAAGAATTGGGTTGATGCTATTCCATTCATTGAGTTGCATAAAATAGAGCTCAACATTCGGCGACCAAGAAGTCCCCCTTTGAAGTCGTGTACGGCCTGAATCCGCTAACTCCAATGGACATGAAGCAATTGCCACCAGCATAAGTCATAAGCATATCCGGAGAAGCCAAGGCTAAGTATGTGAAGAAGCTGCACCAGAAGGTGATAGACAACTTGGAACACAGAACCGAGCAGTACACAAAGCAAGTTAATAAAGGCCGCAAGGAAATGGTCTTTGAACCAGAAAAATGGGTATGGTTTCATCTGCGAGAGGAAAGGTTTCCAAAACTAAGGAGTTCAAAGCTAAACCCGAGGGCGTCTGGTCCATATCAGATCGTGGAATGCATCAACAACAACGCCTACCGTCTAGCACTTCCAAATGACATGAATGTATCATCAAATTTTAATGTTACTGACCTGTCTCCTTTTCTTTCAGATGAAACAATTTTGGGGTCAAAACCTTTTGAAGAGGGATGGAATGATGAGGACATTCTAGACGACTCAAGTCAAGCTGAACCAGACCTCACCCAACCAGACATTCAAAGCCTACAAGACAACACGGCCCAAACTGAAGAAATCAAGGACACACCAATGTCGGTTATATTCAAAGGACCCATGATAAGAGCCAGAGCCAAAGTATTACAACACAAGTTCAACCAGAGCATGTTAACAGCCTATGTACAAGAAGAACCCAAGGAGACCGAGACCAACCAGGCCATAATAGAGGATGGACCGACTAACCCAAGTAAAGAAGAGTTATGGCCTCTACTTCCTAAAACCATCAAAGTCCATCTGTTTAGCGTGTCCATCATTCAAAGCTAAGGTAAGTATTCACATTAATTTTATATCTTTGACTAAGCTTTGATGCAGCTCAGAAGAATGGCACACTTTCCTTAAGTCCTTTTATTAGTTTGATTTCGAATAATCTTGGCCTTTAGACAATTCCGCACAATTCAAGATCAATTGTTTAGCCTTTGCATTTAAGTCCTAATGAGTCATGTGAGTTTGTTTTGTTTCAAGTCCCCTTGAAAGGCAAATCTGCATTGGACACTATATAAGTCTCATCTAAGCAGAAATGTATTTTACACCTTTGATCAATAAACAAACTGAATTTTTTTGAGAAAATATTTTTGAGTTTTCATAGCAAAACTTGTTCACTTGTTCTTGTTGAGATTAGTACTCCAAGACCAGGTTTTGTGTTGTATCACGAGCCACCCATAGTTCGTGTAGTGCACTTCGATCCATCAGTTCATTCGAATAATTTTCGTCAGCCGACCCTTGTATTCGATTAGATCGAGTAAACCGAGTCACCCTCTTATTGAAGCTGTGCATCAACTTTCGTTCAAGAGTGACCGTGGTCCTTTGTCAATTTATAACTACATCAAAAGGTGATATTTACTTTTTAAATAAGGTATATTTTGAAAACAATTATATATTGATTTGGGGGGAACGGAATTTTCGCGGGCATGGAAAGAATTACTCATCACAAAACAACATTGCTCAGACCATCTCCATCGGATGGTATGAGAGAGGGTATCAAAAGAAATATATTAATAGAATAAAATAAAGTAAGAGAGAAGTTCAGATATCATTTCTTCCCCTACAACTTTCAGAAACGGTTTAGCAATTTTAAGAGACAGATGTCGCAATTCAAATGGTTTTAACTTTTTGAATTATAATAACATTTAATTAATTCATAAACTATATTAAATGAACATTATTTAATGTTTCAGAAACTGATTGTGGGTATGTGAGCGATGGAGATGCTCTCAGATCATTAAACAGATAAGGAACTAAATCATTTTCATATGAGTTTCGGAGGACAACACTTACGAGTGGAATTAAGCTTTCTATATTGGTTTGCAAATCAAAGCTACTTTCTTCATTTTTCATTCTTTTGAATATGAAATTAAATTTCTCACTCTAAAAGTTCATGTATTTTTTTAAAAACAAAGCAATATATTATAAAAAAAAATTATTTATATAATAATAAATTTTATACTTATTTATATATGAATAAATTTTATACTATTTAAAATAAAGTTGGCAACCACATAGGAAAAATAGTTGACAATATAAAATGAACAAAAAATAAGTTGGCTACCACATCAGAAATTAGAGAAACATTTTGTTTAAGATTCTCGAGGATGAAGAATTCCAAACTTCCTGTAGAGCCGGAACGGAGCAGACCAGCTAGCTGTAAGTGTTTGACCTTCTTATTTAATAACTACTGGAACTATATTTAAACTCTTTTTTATAATTCAGTTTGTGTTCATGTTCTCATTAATACCAATTTTCAACTCAAAGACAACTGTAGGCTTTGCCTTAACCATTTTATTTCGGCTGAGTTTGTGAACAATTAAAAAATATGCTTTGTGTGTCAAGGGGACAAATAAACAAAGTTTTCATTGCTTAAAGACTTTGAAATCATATAATAACTACATCTTACTTAACAATGATAATATACAAAAGAAACCATGATCAAATATCTGTATTATGTGAAATAATGTTAATGTTCGGAAAAACTGATGGTCTTTTAGGTGCTAGGCCACCACTCTTAACTCTAATTCTTTTTTTTTTAACGAACACACGTAATGTTTTTTCGTTATATCAAACAAAAAGCCATATAATCATCTAGGTCGAAAATTTACTACATAAATGTTTTACTACATTTCGAAATGTGATTCTATAATTAAGTTTTATAAAAGCATAAAAAAAATTAAAATCAATTGTTAATCATAAATTCATCTGCACTAAATTAGCATCCAATGTTTTATCTTATTTAACTCCTGAGTGTTTGAAAAAAAAAATCTTATTTAACTCCTGATCAAGAAAACTTCTACAGTTTTGGTTTTTCTTTCCAATGTCATCGTTTTAATTAGGGTTAAATATGTAACTTATCAGCTATACATGCATGTTCTAGGGTGATGATGGATTCTCATTTTCTCAAGCAAGCCCTATTCAAACCATTTATAAAATCTTATCGCTTAAGCATTTTCCCCCAAATTTAGCGATAAATAACCCACTAAAATTGTCGAATAAGAATCTCGAGTTTTTAATTAAGAGCAACTCTCTTTAAGACCAAACATCTTGAATGTACACATATTTAAATTAAAGAGATGGTAGTTGGTTTTGATTATTGCAACGACGACAAAGATTAATTAGCATCAAGAGTTTCTGACTATTATACAAAATAAATGGTAAATTTATATTTAAGTGTTCAACCAAAATATATAAGAACTGTGTAGTGGAAATATTATTATTACAAATTTGTGAAAAAATAATATATCTTCTAATTAATCAGCCACCTCTCTGCGGACACATTGACACATATATGCATATATATATACACACGCGAATCAAACCTATCTGAAGCACCAAACAAAACTAGGTTGTATCACAGACATACAAATGCAACACTCATAAACATAATCATCATTTGAGGTTATTAATGTCTTTGGAACTTCCGGTGTTTGACATCTCCAAGCCTCTAAGCAAGTCATCGCTGACGTCACTACAAGATGCGTGTAAGGAGTGGGGTTTCTTCTACGTGACAAACCATGGTATCTCCGGAAATATGTACCAGAAACTCCGGCGGTTCTCTGGCGGAGTTTTCCAGCTCGGAGACGAGGAGAAGATGAAGATGGCTGCGTCTAACTACACTCCACGTTTCATTGCATCTCCTTTCTTCGAGAGCCTCCGTGTCTCCGGTCCTGATTTTTACGCTTCGGCCAAGTCTTCCGTTGATGCTTTTTCCGACCAAGATTCGGATGAAGAGTTCAGGTATACCGTATACATATATACATTTACATAAACTATATGCGTGTATATATATAAAACCTTCGGATGCGCTTGTTGACATTTTTATTGGCAACCCTTAATGCGATGTCATTTAATGAGTTAAATTAAATTAAAGTCGTTCCATGTTTTGAAAATTGTAGAAACCAATTAATTGAGCTGCCCTCTCAAGTCTCAACTAATTTACATGCAATCCACCCTTTGCTTATTGTTCATATTTTATTTTGTACCGTCTTTATGAATTTGCCAAGGATCAGATTGACTTCTACTAGAGAATGTTCACACTTCACATGCAATTTTTTTTATTACAAAACATCATCAACTCATTAAGTATAATTGAAATGCATCGATTAAGAAATAGTAGAACGGTTTTGTGATATAATAGGGTTGTCATCAAACAGAAAAAGAAAATATGATTCCAACTGTATTGGTGGTCACTCTTTAAGTGCGCATTGCATATATTTGCAATCTCTTTAAGCATTAAAGGTACGCACTGATATATTCGCTTTGTCTTTACACAATAAACAAAGTACAAAAAGAGGTGAAAGTTGGGGATGTTGTGATGCTTTGAACAATTTAAGTCTGATTTGTTTTTGTAGGACCGATATACCATTATGGTTTGTTCAATAGGACCTTTCATGTCGGTCCTCTAGTTGTACGGGCACTTTACTGATAAAAAGCACTGAAATGAAAGACAATTCCACTTATAGCTGAGTGGTCTAACTCGAATCTATTAAAGTTGTTCTATGTATAGACTTTAGATAATTTTAGGACTTTAAAGATTTAAAAAAAAAAAAAAAATTCGTAGTGAAAGTCATGAGATTATATTTTGACACAAAAAATAGTGATTTATATTACTAGTGTATCCTAATTGTTTTTGTTCTTTCTTCATTTGAAATAAAAAAGTGGGTTGATGAAAGAATATGGAGAAAAGATGACGGAACTATGCGAGAAGATAATGAAAGCCATACTCTCGAGCTTCGGAGACGATCTTCATCACAAATATTACGAAACTGAGTTTGGAAACTGCCATGGTTACTTCAGGATCAACAACTACACAATCCCTTTAGAACAAGATCATGATGACAACAACGATGATGATTTGATCGAAGGGCTAGGAATGCACACCGACATGAGCTGCATCACGATCGTTGATCAAGACGACATTGGAGGTCTTCAAGTTAGAACAAGAGACGGGCTTGGTCTCATGGATATTAACCCTAAAGACGAAGCTTTAGTTGTCAACGTTGGAGATCTATTACACGCTTGGACGAACGGACGGTTGAGATCGTCCCAACATAGGGTTGTGTTGAAACGGCATGGTTTTGTTGGTAACAGATTCTCCCTCGCTTTCTTCTGGTGCTTCGACGATAGGAAAGTCGTTTTTGCCCCTGATGAAGTTGTTGGTTGTTGTGAGGGTGGGAGAGTATTTCGGTCATTTAAATGTGGGGATTATTTGAGGTTCAGAGAGAGTAATGAGAAGGGGAAGTTCGAGAAGGTTGGGCACACGGTCGAAGACTTTGCACGAATTCAAGACCGTAACTAATTACCTTTTTATTGTTTTGTTTTAAATTAATGATAAATTAATAATTTACTGTCAAAAATATACAAATTTATTAATTGTTGCTTTTGTGTTTAGTTATAAAAAATTCAAAACTCAAGTTTCTCTCTCCTATCTCCTTTAGAGAATTTTTCATAACCTCTATGAAATTTTTTTTTTGATTTTAATCGGATTTATTGTTTACCCAAATCTTTTGATTATGGGTAAAAATCAAGTTCGAAAGGATGGATAAAGATCTCTGGATCTCGCTCCAAAACCTCTCTTTGGGAGCAGAAAGACAGCCTTTGAAGATCTCAGCACAAGCAAATAAAATTTGAGAGGAAAACCATAGACTCAGCTTAGTTGTCAAAGGTTTAAATCCACCAAAGCAGCCATTAATCGGTATCAAAAATACACTACCTAAAGCTTGGCATTTGGATGAAAAAGTTACATCCAGAATCAACAATGAAGGTACGGTCCAATTTTTCTTTGAAAAGGAACACCATCTACTTACTGTTCTGGAAAATGGACCATAGAACTTTAAAGAATGGATGCTAGTGATTGCTAGATAGACAAGCTTTATCCCCTGCAAACCATAACGTTCTGACCTTCTAGGTTAAAATTCTCAACATTTCTGATGATTCAAAAAGAAGAAGAGTTATAGATGAAGTACGAAGAGTTTTGGGATTTGTTGAAGACATATCTATCCGAGAATCCAACGGAGAACAGATCGGAGAAGTCTGGATTAGAGTTCAAATGAACGTTATGGGAAACTCATCTTCGCCAGATTTTTAGAATTTCAGGATTATGAGGAGCCTATTCTAATCAGGTACATCTATGATAAACTCAAGAAGTTTTGTAAACGATGCGGAGCGCTTACTCATGAGATGCAAGCTTGCCCACTCAATCACCAACAACAACAAGAAAGACTTCCAAGCTATGATATGATACAAGGAGAGAATTTAGAGAATGAGCAAGCGATTGTGGCACAGAATCAGGCTCCAAACAATGGATTGGAAGATCAAAGGGATGACACCATGGGGGAGAATGTTGACTCAAATCCCATTATGGATGTCTGTGGTAACTATGTCCAAACAAGTTTGATGGGAGACTTAATGGCCTTTCTAAATACAGAGGAAGCCCCAAATCAGGAACTTCAGCCTGCTATGATTTGCAAGATAGGATCAACGTCTGACCATCCTGACAGAGGCGCAAGGCAGAGAAAGCTGGAACTGAAGATGAAACTTCCACGAATAGACAGAAAACGAAGGAGATCCAAACAGACAAAGTGAAAGGGGAAGTGGCAACTCCAAAGCCACCAGATCCCCGATGAGGATACTCCATTGGAATTGTCAAGGGCTGGGGAACCCTTTGACAGTTCACTACCTACGGGAGATGAAAGTTAAGTGGACTCCCGACGCTATGTTCCTCACAGAAACTATAAATACTGATGATTATGTTCATGAAGTAGGAGAGTGATACGCCCTAAATTAAGGATCACTCAGCCGGACTATGATGGATAGAATCTCGCCAAGATGCAGTGTGCAAACAAAGGAGAATTTGGTGGATTGAAGGGTCGCACAGCAGATGCGGAAGGCTGCTGATATTCCCAACTCAATGTCCTAGGATATGACGCACCTAGACGACAAAGAGGATGATTCCCTGGATATGACGCACCAGGACGAATCGGTTTGATCCCTCGGATATGACGCACCAAGACGGATCAAAAACATCAATGGATATTACACACCATTTAAAGAAAAGTACTCACTCTCAAGGTTCCAAAAATAATCACTCAAAGCTTATTTTATTCAATTGAGATTACAAAATATTTATAGGAAATA
>ASZH01045203.1:0-13440 GCA_000411075.1 Sisymbrium irio | reverse complement strand
AAAATGAATAAAATAGTTTGAAAATGAAAAAAATAGTTCACATTTTACAAACATGTCTTATGAAGTGGTAACAATAAAACAATAAATTATAAAGTTGAAAATATCAGTTAAAATTTTTTTTGGATATATCACATTGTTTAAATTATGAAATTAATTAAAAAATAATATTTTAGAAAAGTAAAAAATTAAAAACACAAAAAACGAAAAAAGAAATCATACACATAACCAAAATAAGAATAAAACGAAAAAAAATATGAAAAAAAAATTATTGGACTAACATGATGTATTTTTTAGATTTGAAATATTTTTTACTGAACTATCATAATATATATTTTTAAAATATATAGCCCCAAAGAAAGAAAAAAAAAATTAAATAATAATAACCCGCGGGAGGCGCGGAAATCTCGTAGTAATTAATAGTTATTAATTGTGTTTGCATATTTTTCTTGACTGGAAAATATAACCATAAAAGCTTAATGGTTCCTCTAGTCTAAATCTTCAAAAAAAATCATTATTATTTTAGAACAGATGAAGTGAAATATTTTTTATATAATCTAAAAAATCATTAATTTTAAAACGTAAAAATTGAAAAAACTAAATAGATAAATATACATAAAATGTAGATTTAACGGAAATGTGACAATAACGAGAGTTTTAAAAATAAAAAAGTGTCTCATTTAAGTTTCAAAAACTCACAAAAATGAATAAAATAGTCTGAAAATGAAAAATAGTTCAAAATTTACAAAGATGTCTTATGAAGTGGTAACAATAAAACAATAAATTATAAAGTTGAAAATATCAGTTAAAACAAATTTTATATATATCACATTGTTTAAATCATGAAATTAGTTAGAAAAATAATATTTTAGAAAAGTAAAAAACTAAACACACAAAACAAATGAAAAAAGGAATCATACACATAACAAAAATTGAAAGAATAAAACGAAGAACAAATATGAAATAAAAATTTTATTGGGCTAACATAATGTATTTTTTAAATAATATGAAATAAAGTTTTAATGGACTAATATATTGTATATTTTAAAATTATATAACCCCGAAGACAGAAAAACGAAAGAAAAATAAAATAAAATAATAAAATCAAATAATAATAACCCGTGGGAGGCGCTGAAATCTCATAGTAATTAATAGTTATTAATTGTGTTTGCATATTTTTTTTTTGACTGGAAAATGTAACCATAAGAGCTTAATGGTTTTTCTAATCTAAATCTTCAAGACAATCAATAATATTTTAAAATAGAGGACGTGAAAATTTTTTATATAGTCTAAAACAATCATTAATTTTAAAACGTAAAAAGTGAAAAAATAAATATATACATATACATAAAATGTAGATTTAACGGAAATGAGACAATAACGAGAATTTTAAAAATAAAAAACTTTCTTATTTATGTTTCAAAAATTCAAAAATGATTAAAATAGTTTAAAAATGAAAAAAAACTCACATTTTACAAACATGTCTTATGAAGTGGTAACAATAAAACAATAAATTATAAAGTTGAAAATATCAGTTAAAACAAATTTTGGATATATCACATTGTTTAAATAATGAAATTAATTAAAAATAATATTTTAGAAAAGTAAAAAACTAAAAACACAAAAAAAATGAAAAAGAAATCATACACATAACAAAAATTGAAAGAATAAAACAAAGGAAAAATATGAAATAAATTTTTTATTGACTAACATAATGTATATTTTTAAATAATATGAAATAAAGTTTTATTAGACTAACAAAATATATACTTTAAAAATGTTAATAACCCAAAAGACAGAAAAAAAAAGAAAAAAAAATAAAAGTAATAGAATCAAATAATAATAATCCACGGGAGGCGCGGAAATCTCGTACTAATTAATTGTTATTAATTGTGTTCAGATATTTTTCTTGACTGGAAAAAATAACCATAAGAGCTTAATGGTTCCCTCTAATCTAAATCTTCAAAATTTTCTCCATTTCTTCACAAACATCTTACTTGGTGATTGTTTGGAATTCAACTGATTAAGTAAGTTTTTAATAAGTATTTTCTGTATATTTTAATTAGATATTTTACTACATACAAATTGCAGCGATGGTTCTTACGTTTGTTTATGTCATATGTTATATGCAGTGATTTACAAATTGACCCACTATTTTGACACATGAGGTAACTCACCGTTTAATGGCACCAGGAGAATGGCTTCATAATGAGGTATGCATGACACAAGTTAATTTCTTGTGTAATTTTTCCATGAAATTGATGGACTCATGTGTATATACAGAGAAACGATAACTTTGGGTCGTTGGGACCAACAGGGTGTTGGTTTCATGAATTGTTGTTCTCTTTTCATGTCAGGACTTCATATGAGAGGTATTTGGAAGATAAAAGAGGATACAAACTACATCAGATCCTCTTGTCGTATGGAAAGGGTAGTCTTCCTTCTCATGGACAAACAAACCAAATGTGGGGTATTGACATTAAGCGTATTAACGTCCCTTATTGTGTCAACGATAATCACTGGATTTCTCTCTTCATCAACATCACACAAAGTTCGATCAAAGTGTTTGATTGTGGGGGCAAGAAAAACAAAAGGTTTGTGAAAATTTTTGCATTTGCCATACCGAGAATGGTCAAAACGGTACTTTCATCTGTTGAAGGTAAACAACTGTATGTGGTTCGATATTTCATCATCCAGGCACCAATGAAGAGTAGGTTTAATAAGAGTAACAAGGATCAGTGAAATTCATTGAGAGTCATCTGCTTGGGCTAGACATATCTTTGTTGGATGATGAGGTCATTAGATGGTGCAGACACAAGATTGCGATTGATCTGTGGGAAGCGGCGAATGATCCTGCTTTGATTGGACGAATGTCGACTGACGAACCATAGAAATCTATTTCTACTGTCGTAGACATCGAGTGATGACTTATTAGTTATTTTTTTTTTTTGGCTTTTATGTTTTTTTGTTTTATTTTTTTGGATTTTATGGTTAGCGGTTCCTTTGAATGTTTATAAACTCAAATAGCTATAAATGTAACTTTATTCATAAATGAAGCATACTCAAATATCTCTAAATAAAACTTTATTCAAAAACGAAGCGTAGAAGAAAATACTTAACATATTAACTTTCAGCAACCCACAATGATCGTGACTCCAATAGCAACACAAATCATTACTTTCATGACATTTGACTTGTGTTCCAGCAACACTTTGTTCACTCTCTCATCTACCTGACTCTGTAGCTTTGTTTGAATGGTCTGACACAGCTTTTCCTCATTCTCCATCCTCTTTCTTGTCACTTCTTTCACCTCATGTTTTAGTCTTAAAGTTTTTAAACTTAAGGACTCGATTTCGTTAACCAGAGCCTCATCAACCCACTTGAATATATGGTTGTCATTGATCAACTACAAAATTAAAAAATTAAAAAAAAAAAAATGTGTGTTAAACTCGATTTTTGGCTAGAAAACGAAGTATATTTGATTCGCAACAACTAAACTAGTAATTACCTTCTCTCTCACATCAAAACCACATCAATAGTAAATTCTATATGGATTTTTCTCTGATTTAGATATCTTAGAGATGACTTTCTCACCACACCAACATGTTTTCTGGACACCCAAAACTCTACGACTAGATATAGCACTCGATCTTCCGCTTGAATCGGCAGATGAATGACTCATATTCGCCGTATGTAACCTATAAAATAGAAAGAATATAAAACAGTGTCAGCGCTAAATCGTTAAAATAGACAAAAGAAGAACACTCAACAAACCCTAGAAGGATAAAACGATGGGTTTCTAAACCGGTGGTTTAGGGAATAAGTATTTTTTTTTAAAAGTAGGTTGCACGGAATAGAAATTGAACCTGTGTTAGAATGTGTGGGCTTAAATTTAAGCAACCAGAACCAGTTGACCTGAGTGTTTCATTAGACATAGATTTTCTGTGTTTGATATATAAGTACGAGTGAATATTAAATGGAAGATAGAACCGATGCTTCTTACTTCTACAACTATCGACATAGATCGTCTGGGTTTGGGGTGCTTGTTACTTCTTGCTAAGCATAACAAAACGAAACGATAAATAGACTATAAAGATCTACTATATAGAAAAATCACCTACTAAAACAACCCGAAAAAGAAATTCTTATCAAAACAACGAGAAACAAAATAAGTAGAATACCAACAGTGAAAAATAAGAACAAACGAATTTGAGGAAAAAAAAAGATTATATCGCCACATCATATATTGCTCTATTGTGGTTTTCACCACCACACCGACTGCACTTGTGTTTTCTAGGTTTCTTTGTTCCTTGAATGATCTTATCTTGTCTTCAACAGTTTCATGTCTTCTTTTTTTCAGTACACCTGCAGAACCACCAATATATTGTGCACGAAGGCTACATTTGCATATGTTATCCTTGCAGTGGATAGACCAAAATTCGGCATCAGATTTTGCAACCTTGTAATCGAAGTTATGCTTCATTGCACAGATTTCCATAGTTGCCTTCCAAAGAAACTCGAATTTTCTTCTGACTAGCATAAGTGTTTGCAGACATTAAGCAATCATCACCATTGTGAACATCAGCCCCAAAACCATTATGTTCTGTAGTTCTCTGAGAAGCCGCCATATCATTTGAATCATTTGTCTCTCCATGCAAAATTGTAGTAAGTTTTGGATCTCCGAATGTTACACACAAAGGTATTGACGAATCCTTCTCTGTATAAGAAATAAAATTCTTCACTTGGTGATCAGTTGTGATAACAATAGGGGGAGAACCTATGGTTTTCACCAACAAGGATGGTAGAAAACTGAGCTCCACAATAGAAATACACTGGTAAAACCTGTATTCCTCTATCACCATGGTTTTGAGTTCATCAAGCGTAGTATCAGTTTCCAAGGTAAGTAATCTAGCTCGTTTGTTTTCATCAACAATAAACGTCCACTCATTTGCGACAGAAGATCTCCACACACCACATGTAGCGTAGATATGCAGCATATTGGAAACAAATAGAGATGATCGATGGAGTGGAAATGAGAAACAAAACGACATGATCGATGGAGTGAAAACCTAGAAAACAAAGCAGACATGAACAATATCGTGAGTTAAGATTTGAAAAAATAACTTAAGAATATTGTTTTTCTTAAAAAATTGTGGATCCTAGATTAATTTTCTCTGATTTTCTCCATTAACTTACATAAAATTCATAATATAACCTAGTTAGAACTTGTAAAATAAGGAATAACCCGTGTTATTCACACATGTATGACGAGTAATTAAAGGTAGAACAATGAATAAGATGTATTTTAACTTAGATATATCACATTGATATAGTTATAAAGAGTATTCTACCAACGGCATAAGATAGAGCAATAGCTACAAAGAAGACCATGTGTATTACACGAAAGGTATATGATAAAGATATGGTTATAACACATATTATACGAAATATATCATGTAAGGCATAAGTTAGAAAATATTTGTAACCTCGGGTACAATTTAGTTTTACAATTAGAAAATTCATTATTTGGATTCTATATTATAGTGAATCGATCAATAGACATCTTCTGCCCTACTTTATAAGAAAAACATGCACTTTATATAGAAAAAACGAGATATAAAAAACAAATTTTAACAATTATTTTTAATGTATATTGTAATAAAAATTTATGTATATGAATGTTTTTCCATTTTTTATGTTTTCTTTAATTTTTCAGATAAAAAAAATATTACTAATATTGTGTTTTCAAGAAGGACGATTTAGACTAAATTGAGAGAATATATATTAGAACAAATTCTTTTTCAATGTGGATTAATTTTCCAAATTTTTTTTACGTCAGTTTAAATTATGTTTTTCTATATAAACATTGTTTTCACACTTAAATAAGATACCATTTCTTTCTCGGAAACATTGGCGTTCAATATTTTTCATTTTGTATATTTTTTTCTTCTCCATTTTGTAAAGTTACACATTTATGCTACATTTAATCAAAAACTACATATTATATCGTAAACCATTCTTTTTATTAATAAAACCAGCTTTTCTCAAAAACTTTTGATATTTTTTACTGTTTAGATCAAAATTATGAAATTATGTATGAACTGTTTTCCTAGACCATTACACTGAAACTTGTCTTGCATTGATTGATATACTTATATATATGACTGCTTAAATGTTACACAGATTTATAATTTAAAATTGCATGCTTGACTTTGTTCAAGCCTATTATAGTCATAGACTTTAAAATTCAATACTTACAAGTTACAAATCCGAATAGGGCTAACTAGGTAGTAAATAACATATAAGAATAGATTTAGCTGCATGCACAGATTTATAATTTAAAAGACATGCTTCAATATATTATGGACTAAGCAAGGTATGATGTTAATGCAATATGTAGAAATTTATATACCGGTAATGAGCTAAGATGTATGGTTAACAAAAATTTTATATATACATCATGCATAGCAAAACACATAGCAGCTAAACAATTACATACATATATAATCATGATATTAAACGGGTAACACAAATGTTAGCTGTCCAAATTTATATAATATACTACAATTAACATTTCTTGATATCATATAAAAAAACATGTTTAATTAGGGTTATGATATTTTAAAATAAACATGTTTTAGATGTGCACGAGTCGGGGTGTCCAAGATGGCTTCTGCAATTACAAATCTGACTTTGTACCCTCCGGTCACACGTCGTCCACCTAGTAGGCCACGTAAAAAGCGATTCTTATCATGGGGAAAATTTACAGTAAGCTAAAAATATATTACAATAATGTTTTAAAAAATGTACAACCATACTAATGTTCATATCTGATTTCAACAGAAGAAGCGGACGTTGAGGAAACGTACAGTGTGCAGCAGATGTAAAAGTTTGGGCACAACCGTGCGACCTGTAAGATGCCAATATAAGTAGTATTTAGAGAAGTCTGTAAAAGGAGTACGAGTTACATGAATGAAAGGTGTGAGCAAGAATGGTGGGTACTGCAACTGGGGCAGAACTTTAATGTATAATATTATAACAAATCCCAGTATGGACGAGGCAGGTTTTATCGAAATGTAACTTTGTTAAATAAATAAATTAACTCCTTTTGTATACAGCATACCTGGTGTAGAATGATTGTCGCTAACTATTATGTTACTTTACAACCCGAAATATATCGATATAACAAACGTATTAACCCAAACCCCATAAACCCCAAATCCATAAACACATAACCCACTAAACCCTAAAACTAACTTCTAAACCAAAACATTAACCCAAAATATAAAAACAAAGCATGTTGCAATGTACTGCATATAAATCTTCATCCGAAAATGTCAAAATATTTGTTATCTACTACGATATTGTTCAGCCGGGTAACACATAAATTGTATAAACCCAATTAACATTCCCAAAATAACCAGTTTAATGATATATGAGAACAATAAACCCTAAACCCCAAACCTTAACCCCTAAACCCCAAAACATTAAACCTAAACCCTAAACCCTAAACCATCTAGATTAATCCCTAAACCCTAAACCCTAAACCCTAAACACTAAACCCTAACCTCTAGCACTAAATCTTAAACCCTAAACAAAACACATATCAATTTTGCAATGGACTAGATATACATATTCATTTAAAAGTTAATGTAGTTATTATAAGCTAACACACGGTTTAACCAATTAATACATAAGTTGAATATACCCAATTAGGTTTTCCGGAAATACCAGTATAATATATATAGAACCCTAAACCCCAAATATTAAACCCTAAACCCCAAAAACTAAACCCTAAATCCCAAATACTAAACCTTAAAACCTAAACCTTAAACCATATAGACTAAACCTTAACCCCTAACCCCTAAACCCTAAACCCTAAACCCTAAACATCTAACACTAAACCCTAAACCTAAACAAAACACATACACATTTGGCAATGGGGTGGATATACATATTCATTTAAATGTTAACAAAGCTATTATCAGCTAACACACGGGTTAACCAGTTAATACATACATTGCATATACCCAATTAGGTTTTCTGGATATACCAGTATAATATATGAAACCTACACCCTAAACCCCAAATACTAACCCCTAAACCCTAAACATTAACCCATAAACTCCAAACAATAAACCCTAAACCCTAAACACTAAACCCAAAATACTAAACCCTAAACCCTAAAATCTAAACCCTAACATTTAACCCTAAACCCTAAACAAAACAATGCACATTTGGCAATGGACTTCATATACATATTCTTTAAATGTTAACGTATTTATTCGCAGCTAACACACGGTTTAACCGGTTAATACATACGTTGAATATACCCAATTAGGTTACCCGTAAATAACAGTATAATATATATATAGAACCCTAAACCTTAAACCCTAAACCCTAAACCCCAAATACTAAATCCTAAACCCTAAATCCTCAATATGAAACCCTAACCGGTAAACCTCAAATCTCTTAACACTAAACTCTAATTTTTGAGGACTACAAAATCATCGCAGCGGTTCTACTTATTTTAACAGATAACATAAATGTTAACAGGTTACCAACAATATTGGATATACGTCGTTAACATCCCGACCAATGCATGTTAATAGCTATCCAAGATCACTGTATTTTTATTAGCTACGATCAAGAACAATTGAAATTAAGTTAAAGTGCAATTAGAAAAAAATGATAAGGAGTATTTAATCTTTAGAACAAACACCAATGGTCACGACAATTAAATGATAGTCAACTAAATCCGTGAAATAAACAAAAGACTTACGAAGTTGGGTGATCTATCTATGACCAGGATGAAGCTTGGGTGAAACTAAGTGGAGGTCCGAACCGACTGATGTTGAAAAATCAGCGGATGAGTTGTGGTTAGGGGTGAAATGCCACTCGTTCCTAATAGTTAATTGCTACTTCATTCCATCAAAGCTTGTTAGCATCATAGAGCAATACATCCAATCTCTGAGACTCCCTCTGGAGATAATCCGGGGTAATGCATCTGCAAACGTCGGATCCACCAGGTTGTTGTAACGGACGAATCAGCCAGGTTGTTGTTCTGTGGGACATTCTTCGCCCATTGCACTGGTATGGATCTCAAGTCTCTCGAGGTTAAGCATCGCCCAGCCTATTGCAATAAATAAGGAATCATTACAGCAATATAGTTCATCGTTTCAACCATCTTCGCATCGTTCTTCGACGTAGTGTTGCAGTCAAGGACAAGAATAACCGCACTAAACATGTCCACACATATGCCAACCCAGTGCTTCTTCTCCAGGTTGAAAGGGAAATAATAACACTGAGCATAAAGATTGCTGTCTCCATCCTCGTCAAAGTATCTGATAAGCTCTTTGGAAAAACATACTTATCTTTCTCAGCAACAGCAGAAAACTTGGTAGAATTTTTGCAAAGACACGCAACAAACTTGGAACCTAAAAAGGCTACCCTCTTTGCGAACATTGTCTGTCCGGTTGATGTAAATATCGATTTGGTGTGAAACACGAGGGCATCCATGACCTGTCCGAAATAATGTTGCAAATGGGGTTAACTTATACATTAACGTGAATTTAACCAAATGTTCGTTACTATGTACCTTAGCCGAGAAGATTGAAGATCTCGTAACAATTGCGGTTATGTCTTTGTTGCAAAGAGTAATACCACCGACCTTGATATTGCTGGTATACAAAGTTTCAAATATAAGACATGTTAAAAGAGAACATGTGTTAAAAATCCTTGCAACGCGAAAATTAGATCAGCAATAATAAGCATAAAATTGATAATTAATATAAATGAATGACTCACAATTTAGGCTTCGACTTTTCCAAAAGGGTCATTGAATTTGACAGCAAAATCAACCGGTTCACCGTGGTTGTTAGCCACCATGTGTGCTTCACTACTCTTTGGAGAATCGGTGTGTCACATACAAAAGATCTTAGAGAGTCAGGCACTGTCTTTTTCCTTTTACTCTTCCAGCACTGATTAAGTGGCGCAGTTTCTTTTTCTTCTTGGGTCAATCCAAGAGAGAAAGAAGGAGTACATGACAGTACAACACCTCCTTTTTCCTATGCATGGCAACATAGTTATTAAAATATTAATTACTCAACCTGACAGTTCAAATTGAAATTAGTGGAGTTGATAAATACCTCTTCCATAAGATCACTCCTCTGAATTCGCTCTTCCTCTCGCAGATCCCCCACTAAATCGGATCCGGCGGGTGCTTGACCATTGTTCGGAGGGTCATTCACAGTGAATGGATGTTCAGACTAGACAAGTAGCATTACGAACCACATGATTAGTCAATTGAGATATAAAGCGAAATACAGTGTTATGAACAACCTTTAACCACACCATTAGAATACTTGACACACACAATAGTAGGAAGTTTATTACTATGTTACTACTGAAACTAACCACTAATAATTCACATAACATCTACTTCGTATGTTATATGTCCAATAGACTTGTTACATGTATACAATTCATACCTCATCTGTAGGAGCAGCATGGACGGGTTCGCCAACGTGTATACCATCATTGACATTAATCGCAGGACCAGCCTATGAATTCATAACATTGATAAACATACCATTATTGGTTAACATTACAATTAACCGCTCTTTACTGTAATGTATGTACACACCAAAATATATAGTGAGTTAAATCGTACCTTTTGCAAGTCTTCGGGTATCTCATGATTGTATTCTCTCATATTGGTTAAAGTCAAACTACATCGACGGAGTGAGTCTTCAAAAACACCAGGAATATTAACAGTACCAGAGCATCCACCCTACGTAAAGAAAAACAAGTCATAACTGGTTTATACAATATAATAATTTCACAGAAAAAGTCCATACCTCAGGCACGGTGCTGTGGAGGCTTCCAAGAACATCCGAAATCACTTTATCCGCGCCGGCACCTCCAATGGTAGTATTGACGAATACATTAGAACTTGGCATGAGCATATTGGCCGCGGTCAGCGGGGATGGACCACTTCTTTCACGCCCGGAGGTGAATTATGAATCCTCTGGTGGACAGAACACACTGTTCTCGAACAACTTCTTCACACTCCGGAAAATTGCCACTTGCGCCAATCCCAATTCATCACGTATCTCTACCTTTACACTCTCCTTAAACTCCAAAAACGACTGCTTCAAATCAGAAACCTTATCATCAATTCGCCGAATTTCTCCTTTCATCTTCTCAATAACATTCGAGGAGACCTGATTTTCAACTCTCTGAAACTCTACTTGCATGTTCACGATTAGAATAGAAGAAACCAAGTCAACATCGAACTCTCCACGTGCAGCGACAGGTGTTTTCCCTTTCTTACGGTGATTAACTTCGACCTCAGAAGCCTTCCGTGCCTTAGCTTGTTCACGCAAAATGTTGACGTCGGCTTTAGTCAAATCCCCTGTGAACATCGAGTTCTTAAACTCGAAACCATCTTCAATCAGCTTCACCATGTTGTCGACCAGTGTATCCTCCTCCTCATCTGACTAACCAAGACTCCCTTCATCGACAACACTTTAGGCATCTGCAGGAATGATGGAGTAGACATTCGTCTGCACATATAAACATTTGTAATTAATAAGATTAACATACTGAAATTGTTAACAAATCAATACCAGATAATAAATCGAGTAACCGCACAATAATATAGAAAGTGTACAATAATATAGTTACCCGTGGATCTTTGTCTACCACACGCGCGTGCCCGGGACTGATTGTTATCCTTGCAGGAGATGTTGTATGTTCATCTCCGTCGTCTTCTTCGGAATCACAATCTGAAGATGATTGTTGTTCAAGTATGACTTCCGTTAAAGCAGGAACTGCGGCTGTCATTACTAGTTGGAGAGATAGAGCAAAACCCGGAACAAAAATCGTGCTTTGAGACAAAGATATCTCGTTTCTCTCTTTTATGCTTTTCATGAGGAGGTCGAAAGAGAGTCTACCCCATGGGTAAGCGAAAAACTCGTCGAGGTCTTTAATCAACTCGACATGCTCCTTTGAGATTTTTGAATGATGAGTAGTTGGGAGAAAGACATAAGAAAGAAGTGCTAGGCAAGCATATTTGATTCTAATCTCCTTGTCTGTAACAGTTTTTCTCTTCATCATCTTGATAACCGACAACGCCGTCACGGATTCGATTTTCCCAAACAACGATGGCCAGTACGGTTTCTCGGTGATGTTATTTCTCATTCTCTTCTTCAATTTTGTCGGAAATTTCCCACAATTAAGACCCATCACAACTGCAAATTCTCTCAGCGAATATCTAACTGGTTTTCCGGCGTATAGAAACCAGACCTCTTATTTTCTCTTGGTCTTCAACTGTCGGGACATGATATATCGGCCAAATCGGGTGGGTTCATCAGCGAACGATATAAACTTCCCAAACGCCAATTTCTTCAAGAAGTTGACTTCCTCCACGGTTAAAGCATTCAGAACGGTGTGAAGAGCTCCTGAAGTATTATACGAACTAACCCTAACACCGACTGGTTTTTTGCCGGCGGCAAACACTCTCGTCGGAAATTCGCAGGGTTCTGTTTCGGGAGATTCTCGAGGAAACCATCTACAAAGAAAACAAATTTAGTCTCTTTCTGAAACACCGAACAATTAGAATTAATACAGTTAACAAAATCGTTACCTTCTTTAGATTGGAAATCAGAAATCGCGGTCGAATTTCGATGTAGATGGTGAATTTTAATGCTGTGAAAGATCTGAAATTTACTTCGGAAGAATGAAAAAAAACCATCGGAGAAGAAATAAAGATATTATCCCTTCGACGGACTAACCGATGTGCATGTACAGTGTTCAATGTGACCGCTCCAATAATTTCGAAAGATGAATTGTTTTTCTCTTGCACATTTATTACCCTATGAACATAGATGTGTAAGATATCAATTGTAGACCTCTGTATGCATGTACTTAATTTTGATTCTGACATGCTTTACACGCTAAAGTAGATATATGATATATATAAATATAGATGTACGGTTACATATTTGTATAGGTGACGGAAAGTTTTTTTCAGATTATCATAGAAGTAACAATGGCTGAATATAGTGACTATATTAGAAACCTAAATACCATATCCCTTTATTATTAATTGAGAAGACTTTTGGGAAAATAACATTTGGTTCATGTGTGATTAACAAAATTGTCATTGCTTATATGTCAAAAGGAGAATGATATTCATGTTGCATAAAAAATGGTCTTCATTTATTAGAATAATTACATATTATGCTACTATACTTATATTAACATTTATAAACTTAAACTTAATCTCCTATCATTTATATTGATACAAATTATAATATATTTCATTGACTCTTATTAAAATATATGTCATCCATTAATATATAGAATATTTATTATAAATAATTTTAATTATGTATTTAACCAATAAAATTAGATAATCTTATATTAAATATGTATATT
>ASZH01045202.1:0-13410 GCA_000411075.1 Sisymbrium irio | reverse complement strand
AGTTTAATGAATCCGACTATCCAACATTAGGGGGGAGAAAATAATACGCTGGTAAAAGAAATAACATGGAATGAACCATCATTGTCTTGGTAAGATACTCGGACTAAAGAATGTGAATTAGACGCCAAAGATTATACATTTACAAAAATTAGCTAATCAAATGCCATACACATTTGCTGACCCGAAAAGAATGACTAAGTCATATATACCAGCTTGAAATGCACCAAAATTCGAATTTGATGTCCAAGAGAGACACAGTCAAGTTGCTACAGATTATAGATAATGTATGAAAACGTGGTAGACAAATAGGTTCCAAAGATAAGAATCCTCGGAAACAAAAGAAAGGTGCAGAGAATGATAATAAATTCAAGGTCGAGGAAAGCACCCCAGACTTTGAGATAGGCCGGCCGGCCCTAAGGTATCAAACTATGTGGCTTGGGACGCCAAGCTGCAAGGTACTGATAATAATGAAATGTAAATAGATTATATCATGTCTGGAACATAATGAAACACATAAAGGATGTCGACATAAGATGATTTATTTACATACAAGGTAGCACTTGAAATTATGGATATAAACGAGGATCATGAACCCACATCAATATAAGAGTGTGCACTCATAAAACAGATTGGATTAGATAAAAAACGTGGGGTTAAATAATCTAAGAAATGTGGCGAATTTGACCTTATAATTAGAACGCCCTATGATATAAAACCACTGGAACATAAGTGGATCCTTGTGAGGAAGATAAATGAAAGGAGAAATCGTGAGCTGTAGTACATAAAATCAAATGGTCTAATTGTCTATGTTTCTACTTAAAGCATGCAAGCACGGCTTGTTGCACAAGGATTCTCACAGAGATCAGGAATAGATTAAGAGGAGATATACTCCCTTGTGGTGAATGCTACTACATTTCAAGTTAAAATAAGTCTGGCTATAAGAGAGAAATTAGATTTGCATCTAATGGATGTAGTAACTGCATACTTATATGGTCCACTGGATAATGAGGTATACATGAAAGTACCAGAAGGTATTGAGCTCAAAGATAAGAATACAACATTGTATAAAGCTGAACAATCTATTTATGGAATGAAACAAAGCAGCTGCATATAGTATAATACTTAGTGAAAGAGGGTTATAAGAATGACACAATCAGTCCATGTATTTCATAAAAGAAATTCGATAACTTAGGTTTATTTTATACTGACCAGCCCAAAGAGAGGTTAATTGCTTTTGCTGATGCAGGTTATCTATCAGATCTCAGATATGTTATTTTTTTACACGGTGATATCTTGGCAATCCATGAAACAAACCATCACAGCAACATCAGCCAAAATTTTTGTGTATATGTGGTTAAGGTCAATGATTCAACACATCCGAGCAGATTGTGGGATGATTGTGGGCACAGAAGAGCCAGCCATTATGAATGAGGATAATGCAGATGAATGCATCAAAGGAGATATGACGAAACACATCCTGCCTAAGTATTTCTTCACCCACGATTTACAAAAGGCTGGAGAGGTTTAAGTGGTTCAACTACGTTCCAGCGACAATTCAGTTGACCTGTTCACCAAGTCTCTACCGACTTCAACGTTCAAGAAGCTCATACATCAGACTGGGAATCCATCGACTGAAAGACCTTCAGTGATGCATTCATCAGGGGAAGTAATAGTGTTGTACTCTTTTCTTTACCATGGTTTTGTCCCATTTGGGTTTTCTTGATAAATATTTTAATGAGGAAACATTAAGTAAGTTATAAATCATTTAGTGGATGACCCATAACCAAGCAATAGGTGACAGGCCCATCAGACCCACATAGATCATAAAGCGGCCAAATGCCATATTTCATTTTCCTTGTATTAGTAGGTTTTCCTATTTATAGTTGGATTAGGATTTGGATACTTTCCATATTTATATATTTTGTAATCTTTGTATAAAGAAACTTTATGATTAATGAATAAACACACCAGTTCTCCCATTAGTTTACAACAGTAGTTTACAACAGTATGTTTTTGTTTTACCAATTTTATTGGATTTTGATCCACGTTTTGAAAAGGTAAGAATGTATTTTTGATAAATATTTAATTAATATTATCCTTTGGAAAGCATGATATATAGTTTAAATGTTTGTCAATTTTATGCTGATTATTTATTTTAGATAATATATTGTAGGTCTGGGCTTATATCTGAAAAATTCGGGCTCGGATAAAAATCCAAAAGCTCTAATTTCCCATTTGGAGACGTTTCTAAAATTCGTTCGGATAGCGGGTCAGATCGGATTATATCCAAGATCCGTTGGGTATCCGACCAGATCAGGTTTTATTTTAGTTTCGATATACATGTTTCCATTAGTTTTGATATCAAATCTTCGATACTCACATATTTGATCGATATTCAGTTGCAAGAAGTATCTGATTTTGTTTCCATAACTCTTGAAATTGCAGCTTCTTCGGTACCACTACCGATTGCTTGTTCATGGAGCAGTTCACTATAAATTCATTCATCAGGGAAAACCCTAAACCACTTTGAGTCGTCTTCTTCCTCTCAAAAATCGTTAACAGGTATGAAATTACCCTGCTTCTGTAATCATTTACTTTCTGTTGAGCTTGTATATTGAATGGAAAAATTATAATTTAGCTTTTATTTTGTAAAAAATACTCGATAGTTCGAAAATGTTGTTATTCTTGTTAGTTGATTTCTTAAGTGTCGTCAAAGCTATATTTGTTTTGTTTGATAAGCGAACTTGGGTTGGTGGTGATGATTTGTTATCAATAATCGTTGTAGACTAAACTAACTAGATTATAAGAAATTGTATATTAAGAAAGTGGATAGAAGGCTTCAAGCTTGTTTTATTTCTTGAGTTTCTGTCGTAAATTTGAATATTTGATAATAATATTTGCTTACAAGTTGTTCCTTTTGTTTTGTAGATGGCTTCTTCATCAATTCCAGAGACATTTGAGGTAATAAAAATTGACATCATCAATCTCATTTTATTGCTTTGATTCTATTTGTTTTCTGTTATGCTCATAAACTTACTTCATAAGTGGTCTTGTACTCTTGTTCATGTAATCATGTTCTCATTTCGAATAAAAATGTGATAGTTGCGGTGTATTGTAGGATTTCACATTTTATGACTGATGATTAACTTTGTGGATTTCTTTAGTTGCTGTGTTCTTTAGTTGATCTTTTCTGAAGACTGATGATTAACTTCGTTAGTACATGTGTTTTTGATGCATTTCGTAGTTGAAGTCTTGTTATTGCTTAATCGATACCATTAGAAGGTTAAGACAAGATGTGTCATTGCTCTTAGTTGGTAGTATTCGTGAACTGTTCTTGTTCTTCTTCTGAATTTATGACTGTATTGATAATAGTATCATTTTTTCATGATCATATTAGTTTATGGTTTGTACTTTGTGCTTGTTTTGATTTCTTTTTAGAAGCTCTATTTGGTTTTACTTGTTAGAGTTAGGATCAATTGTTATTGTCTTCTTACTTTTGTATTGTCTTTACTTGATTTCAGAAGAATGGAATTCCGAAGAACATTGACGTGGAGAAAGAGAATGATACTCAGGGAACTGAAGAGGAGTGTGTGAAATCTGATAAGAGATTGAAAAGGAAAAAGCATGTGATTACAAGGTCCGCTGTTTGGGACCACTTTACGCGAACAAAGGCGGACCGCAACCAATGCAAATGCAACCAGTGTCAACGACAGTTTGGGTGTGCATCATCACAAGGAACGTATAACTTACAGAAGCATCTACTGTCTTGCAAAGCATTCAAAGCGTGGAAAGGAAGTTAAGTTCAGGGTGCAACAGTCATTGATCAGGAATGAGCTCTGATGAATGCTAGAGTTTTAGATGCTGTTTTCAGAGAAGCTTTAGATGCTGTTTTCAAATGAGCTGTTAGTCCTGGCCGAGCTACAACTGTCATTCATCAGGAGCATTGGCTGGAGACATATTTGCAACCGAGTGAACCTCTACAAGCCTCATTCACGAAGAACTGCAACGAGGGACATTGTTGAAATGCATGTGAGTAGGAAAGTAGCACTTAGGAACTGGATTAAGGAGAATAAACAAAGAATGTCACTTACAATTGACATTTGGACTGCTCAGACTACTGGAGCGAGTTACATGGTTGTCACAGTGCACTTCATCGATGGCAATTGGCAGATGGGGAAGCTAATCATCGGGTTCAAGTACATTACCGATCACAAATGACAAACCATCTCCAACGTGTTTCTGGAATGTTTGTCTGAATGGGGAATAAACAAGCTTTTCACCATCACCGTGGATAATGCAACTGCCAACACATCCGCATTGAAAAGGTTTCAAAAGGAACATGCCATGTGTGCAGCTCACATCATCAACCTCATTGTAAAGGAAGGTTTGGTCGATATAGGTTAGTAAGTATGTTTATTAACTCCATCTTTTTCTTTTTCTTCATTAAGACAAAAGAGTACTCTGCTCAATGTCCGATTGTTGTTAAACTGTCCGACGATCAGCTACTGGTGAATTTTTCCGGCGAATTTCTAGAAACTCATTTGAGTCTTCTAGAAAATTTATTGTCTTCTACATCATTTCCTTTTTTTGGAATTTGTTCAATATATTTTAGCACGATCTGGTTAGTTCTTTGGGTCGGGTTGAGTTGATCGGGTTATCAGGTCGTTCCGGATTGGGTTAACCGGTTTGGACTGTGTTGACCATTGAGTTTGACTTTGATCGTTAACTTTGATCAGTTAACCGCTTTTCACTGTTCCAATGTCGTTTTCACTCAATTTCCCGTGATTTTTTTTTTCAGATTTAGCATCTGTTTTAGTATCTGGAAATCAGAAGCAACAGTTATCATCCAGTTGCTAAGGGGAGGGATATTCCGCAATATCTGGACTTTCGTCTAAAATTTCGTATTTGGAATTTAATAGTAAATGTGATATGTTTTCTCCGATCGAGTCTACCTAGTTTTGTTAGTAAATTGGTTTTAAGAATATATATGATAACCCAATTGATTGTTCATATTTAAACTGATAATTGTTTTTCATATATCATATATGCACATATATATCTAAATATTATATTTATAGTCGAGCATTTTATGCATATGATTTTACGGGTTACACTAACAGACTAGATAGGATTCTGCTAAGCATAATAAAAGATATTTTATAATCAAGATAAAGTGGCTTTTCAACAACTTCAATGTGGAATATTTGGATCAATTATGAAGTTTTGGAGATCATTCAAAATTAAACCCCTGATGATATATAACAAGCCCATACCATTTTCAACATGTTAAAAGTTCAAAAAGAGCCCAAAATGATGATTTTATTTGCATCAATCCCAAGAAGAGTGACGAAAATTGAAGAGTAATAGTCAAATGAAGGCCAAAAGTTGTTCAACTCAATTTATTAAACTTATTATTGGTCAATTTACTTGTTAGTTGTATTTTATATTTACTAGACAATTTATTTTCCCATCTTTTACCACAAATATTTCCTATAAATACCTTGTAATCTCTATTGAATAAAATAATTTTTTTTGTTATTATTGGAACCTTTGTGTGGTTAACTCATTTTTCTTTTCCATTGTGTGTAATATCCATAGATCAAATCCTCTTTCTCGTCTAGGTGTGTCATATTCTAGGGCATTGAGTCGGGAATATCAAGAGCCTTCCGCAACTCTTGTGCAACCCTTCGATCAATTTCAATACGTCTTGGTGCGTCATATCCAAGGAGGATCACCCAGAAGTCTTTTTTGTGTTAAACCTTGTACATTCTTGAGAGAAATCTCATTGTTCTTTGCTTAGAATATTTTTCGTTACTTGGTGATTCATATCCAAACAACAACCTCCTTTTGTGTCTTGGGGCGTCATATCTTTGGCCAAAGAAGTGGGAATATCAAAGGTCTTCCGCAGCCTTTGTGAGACCCTTCAGTTTACATTAGTTTTTCCTTGTTTGCTCTTTGCATCAGGTTTAATCCTAGTATTTTTTTAGCTTAAACTGATCCTATATTTTGGGCGTATCAAGTGCATACTCTTTGGGAGATTCTCATCATTTGGTATCAGAGTACCACTCTAAGCTTAGTTTCTATCTTTCTACCACTTTCTTGACTTTCCATCTTCTTTCATCCATCTTCTACCTTTTATCTTCTTTTCTTATATATATATTTTATTTTTATTTATATATTTCATCATAAAAATAGAAAAAAGAGATAATTTATTTTTTTTAAACAAAAATTAAAAAGGGGCAAAAGTTACATATTTGTTTTGTTTGCTTATATCATTTCTTTTGTTATACAGATTTAAGGACAAATCTTGTTCAAGAGGGAGAGAATAATAGAATTATGTTTAGCATAATAAAAGATATTTTACAATCAAGGAAAATTGGCTTTTTCAACAACTTCAAGGTGGACTATTTGGGTCAATTTATGAATTTTTGGACAAGGATATCATACAAAATTCAACCCATGATGATATATAACAAATCCAGACCACTTTCATCATGTTAGAAGTCCAAGAAAAACCCAAAACGATGACTTTATTTGCATCGATCCTAAGAGGAGTGACAAAAATTGAAGAGCAATAGTCAAATGAAGGTAAAAATTTGTTCAATTTATTAAACTTAGTTGTATTTTATATTTTCTAGGAAATTTATTTGCCTATCTTTTACCACAAGTATTTCCTATAATTACCATGTATTCTTTATTGAATAAAATAAGCCTTTTTGTTACTTTTGGAACCTTTGAATGGTTAACTCATGTTTCTTGTCAATGGTGTGTAATATCCATTGATCAAATCCTCTTTTTTCGTCTAGGGGGGTCATATCCTATAGTATTGAGTCGGGAATATCAAGAGCCTTCCGCAACTCTTGTACAACCATTCGATCCATTTTGATCCATCTTGGTGCGTCATATCCAAGGGATGAACCGGAATATCAGAAATATTCCGCAGCTTTTGTGCGACCATTTTTTTTCACCGCCTTGTTTTTACAAGGATTATCTAACTTACCAACTTAGAAAGCATGCATACTCCTTTGGAGATTCTCATCAGGACTTCTGTACTAAAATCATGTTGTGTGCGGGGGAACGACAGCCTAAGTCGATATGTTGTTCGTATCCTAAGATCGATAAAGCGTCTACAGAGCGGTGAGTTTGGACACATATTCCATTCAGTATACCTCATGGGAGGGGTGAGACAGACACTTATATTCCGTCTAGGACCATTGTATGTAGTTTGGGTGCTTTAGGTGCCATGATTGCTCATGTTTAGTGTTATTTTTCAAACTTGGGGTGTTGTGATCGAAACTGCGTTTTGCGCGGTTAAGCACCCCAAACTTTACTGAGTGACTCCCCAGTTGCTCATAACCCTCTTTTAATATTTCTGGTGAGCTTGACCAGTAGATGTACCTACGGTTTGATCGAGAGGCTTTTTGAGGTATTTTATGGTTTTCCGTATTTTTATTAAATATTTATTTTATAATTTTATTTCGATTATTCGAGTTGTAAGTTTTTCAGTGATATTAATAAAATAGAGTATTGATGAGTTATTTGAGATACTTGAGAGAGAAGTTGGATTACGTGGCACACAATTCCCGAGAGTGGATGAGACAGGTGTTACAATTTGGTTAACCAATTGCTTAGAAAACGAACTGAAGTCTAAGGCTGATGACATGATTGCTAAGTTTGAGAAGTATTGGGATGGGATGACAAACATTAATATGATGTTAATTGTTGATACTGTATTTGATCTGAGTAAGAAGATGCAATTTACTAATATGTGCTTTGAGAAACTATATGGTAAAGACACAGCTGATGCTAAGAAAATGTATCAATCAGAGTACAATGTAATGAGTGCTATGTTTAAAGAGTATATCACTCATTATAGCCAAGTAGAAAATGGTCAATCATCCCAGTCTTCGCAGGCATCATCATACACTTCTAATGGTCAAAATCAGCATTCAGGTGACAGAAATTATGTAATAGACTTGGTGGATGATGATATCAATTATGAGAGGATGGATTTTGCATATACTGAGTTGGTTTCTTAGATAGTAATTGATGATGCAAGCGATGAGTTGGATACATACCTAAAGGACAAGGCAGAAAATCCTAAAACCATGATTGGAAGTTAGTATGACATCTTGTCTTGGTGGAGGCTGAACAGTTGTAAGTATCCGGTTCTGGCTGAAATGGCTAGAGATTTTATTGCAATGCAAGTTTCCTCAGTTGTATCTGAAAGTGCTTTCAGCACAAGTGGTCGGCTCATTCATCCTTATAGGAGTTGCTTGACACATTATATGATTGAGATTTTAATGTGCACCGATCAGTGAATGAATTCTGACATCAAATTAGGTGAGAAAAGAGTAGTCACAAATGCAAAAATGCTTACAGATTTCGAACTACATGACAAGCTGAAGAAAGGTTATTTCAAACAATTTACTTTAAATCTAATACTTTTAGTTTGCACTTACATGATCTCATTATCTTTACTTTTGTTTTCAGAGTTTGGTAGCCGGCTCTCCTTGGACTAGAAGTTTAGTACACTGAGTATACCAC
This sequence comes from Sisymbrium irio, assembly GCA_000411075.1. Taxonomy (NCBI): domain Eukaryota; kingdom Viridiplantae; phylum Streptophyta; class Magnoliopsida; order Brassicales; family Brassicaceae; genus Sisymbrium; species Sisymbrium irio. The sequence continues at coordinate 4,863 of ASZH01045202.1, read as the reverse complement.
TCGGCTATAAGGTATTTTGCTTTCTATTAAATCGGAATAGAAGTCTTTTGGTTTCAATTCAAATTAGGTGTTTGGTAGAGAAACATGAAGGAGGAGCATGACAAGTGGAATGTTGAATTGTTACTTGTTTCTTTTAAGTTTTAGTTTCTTGGATTTCAATTCTTGTTGCTTTTCGATTTCAAACTATGTATTGGGTTTCTTTGTTATTTTGAAAGTTAAACCAAGGTTTTATTTTAGATCTGAATGCTTATGTTGGTAGTCGATTGATCATCTCTTCTCCCATTAGTTACTTTCTTTGTTGTTGATGTAGTAGCATATTAAGAAGTAACAACTAGGCTTTGTTTACTATATGTTGTAGTAGTGTTGTTATGTTCTCGAAATGTAGTTTGTTGTTTTGTACTTCTATTCTTAAGAATGAATGCTTTATCATTGGTTTTTGGATAAAGTGGCCAATTTCGGTTTAATATTCTTAAAATGGTTACATTTGGTTACAAAAATTATGGGAACCGAACCGGATCCGATCAAATTTGGTATATCCGAAATTACCCGAACCCGAGAGGTACTGATCCGAATCCGAACCGGGGTTGATAAAATATCCGAATGGTACATATTTCTTAAAACCAAAATATCTGAAACCTGATTTACCTGATCTGAACCCGAACCGGTATCCGAATAATACGATCCTAGAATGCTTCTCTCGAAAGATGGGATAATCCTTTGCAGAAACGAAACAAAAGACTCAAGCTTCTCAAAGGCAGTGGATTCAATGGTGACACAAGACGTATGGATGGATCTCTTGATACTCCTAAGTGACAGAATCGGATATGACGCACTGGTTCTAACACTTTTGGTTTGTTGGATATTACTCACCAACAGATCACTCAAGCTCATTCACAAAGCAAAGAGAGAACAAAGGGTTTTGACAAAAATTTTGGTTACCCTATTACTGAAATTCGTCCAGAATATAAAGGGAGAGACTTGTACATGCACAAGCTCTCGAAAAATGCAAGAGGAGTAAATACATAGGCTCCCTTGGAAAACACACAAGGCCAACTCGAAAATAGGAATAAAGAACTAATGTTTGACTCAGAAACTTAGATAAAAATATAACCTAAGATAAATAACAATGGTCGGACCAAACAGAAAGAAGACACAGCCCATGATACATCATCTAGGAAAAGAGAAGTGAAACAAGAGGTCTCTCTAAAAACCTTGATTGGAAAACCCAATGGGACAAAACCAATCAAGAGAAAAAGAGTACCCACATGTAACACTTGCCTAGATGATGATCAATGTTGAAGATAGCTCGGCTTGAATGACGATGAGGATGTCTCGGATGGCCAAGCCTCTATGGAATCCTTGCTTCCAGTCCTTGCTTCCGGGACATCAACAATACATTTCCAGCAGCTGTATTGAGCTTAGGCACGGTCAGATCTTCATCCTTGTTCATGCTCTCCATGCCTTGGTCCGCAAGCTGGTCCATGATCATATCACCGAACGTCGAACCGGATCCGAACATTATACTATACTGTTTATTTATTTTAGATAATATATTTAGAGATTTAAAAATTTAGATTTTATTTTTAATATAGAGGTATTGTATAATTTACTATATTTTACTTTGTTAGCAAACACCATTTTTTATTTTTCTGTCTTTTAATACACTCATCTCATGTAACTCTAAATAATAAAATTCTCTCATTTTATTAATTAATATTAATAATTTCGTTAAATAGAATAATAAACTCGTCTTATGTAACTCTAAATAATAAACTCTCCCGTTTTATTAGTTAATATTAATATATTTATCACATACAATAAACTAAATAAAAATAATAAATTAAAACTACAAAAACTCTTAAAATATTTTTACTGTGAATATTTATTTACTCGTCAATCTCACCTAAAAAGTATAAAAATAAGAGATAAAGAACATATGAATCACTCAGTGAGGATAAGATGCTCACAAACTACACAGTTTCAATCATAACACTCCAATCCAGAAAAAGACTAAACATAAACAACCACGGCACTTAAAGCATCCATTCATAACACAATTAGCCTTACCTGATGAACGCGTGATCGCCCACACCTGCGGAAGAAGATTCTGTAAGATGGAATTTTGTTCACATACATCGTCCAAAAACGATGAAAAATGGATGATAGGTCAACTGATCAATAGTCAATAGTCAACCCAGTTCTAAACCAACTCAATTATCTAAACCGGATCTGATAACCCGACCCGATGAGCCAACTGAGTCAATTCAGTGAGTCACTGAGTCAATTCGCTCGAATCATCGAGTTAAACTAGAGATGCAGGCAGTCAACTACGGCGATGAGCAGTCGACCACGGTGCATGAAGAACACGTGAGAGACTTCCAACCAAGATTGTGGGTGCATCCAGCAGCCGTTTGAGGCTATCTTGGTGGCTACAGATTTGTGTTAAAGTCTTGAATCTGATGGTTATCTTAGATTTATGAGATGTCAGATAGTTAGAAATTATCGACGATTTAATGAATGACAAAAAATATCAAAAACTAATATACGATATTATCTTTGACTCGAATCCGATAATACAGTGATAATACGAGAAATCGGTTCCAACACTCTTCGGCTGATCAAACCGATAGAGCTTCTCTTCTTCAACTTTTTTTTGTAAAAAAATAATATATGAAGAAAGTTATTTAAATTAGCCATCTAGAGTTTCTGGAAATCAAAAGACCTTTGCTGGGTTTTTAATTTAGGTCGTGACAACTTTTTCCCACTGCGAGGAATTTGTCTTCAAATTCAAGTTCTGATCTATCTGGCTGATTCCATCCTTCAAAACACTTTGTAGTGGTTTACCTCTATCTCTGCAATGTCTTGGGTGAATTATCTTCTCTATAAAAAATCAAAAAAAGATGATAGGGAACTGTCAATCGATCTCTCTCTTTGATCTTTGCTTCTCTCTGTAATCTGTAAATTTAGTTCTTTCGTTTTCGAGTTGTATGTCGTGAGCTGAGGAAGAAAAGACCAGCTCATGATATACCGTTGACTGCTGAAATAGACTTAGGCCTTAAGTTTGCATCAGCCTAATAATTCTTCTACCTCTTTGTTGTGTGTTTGGTCCAGAATGAAGCCCACGTGGATGTGAAGAATAAGTCAATTCGATAGCAGTATATATGTTAACACGACACTAATATATAACATTAGTGAAATTAGAGAGGCTTTTTTTTAATTATATTGGGGTATCGTGGCCCCTACTAAGATGGTTCCAGACTAGCCCACGGGCCATTAACAGCCTACATTATCGGTCTATCCTATAGTTGGTCCCCAGTCGCCGGCGATACCCAAATGTATATTCCCCGGTGGTCTAAACTCGAACCCAAGTGGCGGGAGGGAACTGCATCCTCCTTTCGTTACTGGACTACAAATCCTGGTTTGAGAGGCTTATTTTTTTTAAAAAAAGCTATATATCAAACAACTAAGTCATGTTAAAATGGGTTAACTCAGACTACACTTAACCTTATCTATAAATAATCCAACCCACAGCTAATTCATATATTTTGTTATTGATGGATAATTTTCATGTATAGTTTTATAAGATTTGATTTATATACACATATTACATAATTAATTTATACCTCACTTTACAGTTTAACCGTTACATGATCAGTCCGAATACTAAAATGCCTTTGGACCACCCAAAATGAATTAGTCACACACACACACACACATTTCGTGTAGATGTTTTATGGTTTTAAGCTCATGGAAAACACAATTTTACAATTTTGGCAAAAAATAAAATCTTACGGATTTGGCGAGAAAATATAATATCACAATTTTGGCAAAAAAATATAATTTGTGGTTTTGTCGAGAAAATGCAATTTTATGGTTTTGACAGGAAATGTCACTTTTACGGTTTTAGCGAGAAACAAAATTTTGCGATTTTAGCCAGAAAACATAATATCATGATTTCGGCCAAAAAAACACAATTTGCAGTTTTAGTGGAAAAAAAAAATTTATGGTTTTGACAGAATAACGCAACTTTACGATTTTGGTTAGAAACAAAATATACGGTTTTGACGGAAAAATACCAAATTACAATTTTAGCAGAAAAACACAATTTGTTGTTTTGACGGGAAAATACAATCTTATAATTATGGCTGGAAAACACAATGTTATGGTTTTTACGCAGAACACAATTTTACGATTTGAACGAAAAAATACAATATTATGATTTTGGCAAAAAAAAAACACAATTTGCGGTTTTAGTGGAAAAATATAATATAGAGAATTTAGCAAGAAAACCACAATTTGTGGTATTTTTTTATTTATTCAGATACATAGTTTTATAGATGATTATGCTCCACTAGAGGAGGAATGGTTTACAAAAGATAACAGAATCATTGAAACTACTATAAAAGGAAAATAGAAAACATAAAGATTAAAGATAGAAGCAATCATCATACAAAGGCAATAAACATCATGGAGAAGTCCTCTTGTCTCGACAATATTTAGCCCAAGCAGTGGAGTGACGCCAAGAGCAGTTACGAACACAAACAGTGAACTATTGCCCGTGATTGATGCAGCAACTAGTGCATGACAAACGATCTTAAAATCGGCTGCACTAATAAGAGTTGAGCCTTTACATAATACAGAGAGCGAATCATCTGTAATGAATCCTTCCAATCCAGTGGCTGATTGTGTACCAAAAGAACAACAATATAATAGCCATGGAACAAGAGAAAAGATGGATAGTCCTAATAGTCTCTTAAAAAAAGAAAAAATATAAACTAATCTTTAATATTTGTTTAGTCAATTTGGGTTTCTAAAATCTTGGAATACTCACCAAAAATCTCTAAATTTAGAGACTTTTGGTGA
>ASZH01045201.1:0-13386 GCA_000411075.1 Sisymbrium irio | reverse complement strand
AAATTCTCTATTTGATTCTGTTTTATAAATTTTATTAATCGAATTATTTTTTCAAATTTTTGAATTTAAATTTAAGATGTTATTAGGGAGTAGATTTATTTGTAAATTAACTTGGAAAACGTTTATTGATGTACACCTTATATATTTTTCGGTATATTTCTAAAGATTACATATGTCATGTTCGATTTTTATTTTTTGTTTAATCATAAAGAGTTATTTGTAATTTCACTTTAATGGTTAATTTTCTTAAAAGTTTAATTTGGGATATATGCGAGCAAACAAAAGAAAAAAAGTTTTCGAAAAAGCAGTTGCTGCAATTTCTTTCAATATATTCTCAACACTGCTTTTGACTTGCTTTTTCTTCGTTTATGGATTTCAGGTTTCTTTAGCTAGACTTTTATAACTTAGCAATTGAGTCTTTACATGCCTCTATATTATGTTTAGAGAGACGATAGATCCAAAACCTTTTTTTATTTGAAGTGGAAACTCAGAATCTTTATTTTTAGGTGGTTGGTAACAAAAGTAAAAACCCTAAAAATCATTTATTTGGCATAACTAACATTTGATAATTCAAATTGACTGATTTCTATGAAAATTTATTTTGTATGGATGTAAATTCTCTATTTGATTCTGTTTTATAAATTTTATTAATCGAATTATTTTTTCAAATTTTTTGAATTTAAATTTAAGATAACATGTTATTAGGGAGTATATTTCTTTGTAAATTAACTTGGAAAACGTTTATTGATGTATATCTTATATATTTTTCGGTTTATTTCTAAAGATTACATATGTCATTTTCGATTTCTATTTTTTGTTTAATCATAAAGAGTTATTTGTAATTTCATTATTTTTAATGGTTAATTTTTTAAAAAGTTTAATTTGGGATCTATGCGAGCAAACAAAAGAAAAAAAGTTTTCAAAAAAGCAATTTCTGCAATTTCTTTTAATATATTTTCAACAATGCTTTGACTTGCTTTTTCTTCGTTTATGGATTTCAGGTTTCTTTATCTAGACTTATATAACTTAGCAATTGAGTCTTTACATGCCTCTATATTATGTTTAGAGAGACGATAGATCCAAAACCTTTTTTATTTGAAGTGGAAACTCAGAATCTTTATTTTTAGGTAGGTTGGTAACAGAAGTAAAAACATGGAGCAGCACAAGCTTCTCGGCTAGAGAAAGTCTAACTAGGGAAATACTTGGTTAAAGAAATGGCCTCCATTTCCACTTGAACCATCAACATATCATTCACAACGAAGCCCTTTGATGAATCTCTCAAATCAGAAAGAGCAATAAAATTATGGAAACCCCAACCATAATAACCTCCATATCCTAAATCCTTGTACCAATAATCAACTGCCACAAAACCAAAGATCACAAGAAAACACTCATTAGATATTGTGGAGAACACACACACACACACATATATATATATATATATATAGTTATATCATCTGCTTACTTGTCCATTCGACGTTCTTGAGTTGGCTTTGGTTAAGAACTCGAAGCTTGGCTCGAACATAAATCTTCTCATAGGGTCTGAATGTCTGGTTCTCATCAATGGTAAGATACATCGACAAGTATTTTCCCTCTCCCGTGGAAGCACCATTTGGATACACTTTAATTTTCCTGATCAGCATAGGGGCTTGTTACTATTACATACACTATTACAATCAAGACATAAAGCTTTCAAAACTTCTGAACAGCGTGAGGAATACTTGTTAGTACCAATTTCTTCCTCCGATGGAAAACACATCCGATAGGTAAAAATCTTTAAGCAGCGTGGAGAATCCTCTGATCGTCCAGCTAAATCTCGGGTTCTGGAAATTCTCAGTGATAGTGAGAAGTTCGGATTTTTCGAAGACAGTGGGAATCGTCACATCAACACCAAACTCGCAGTGATCTCCATCATAGAGGTACCCGTTTTTCGGATCTTTGAAGGTGGCAACAGGGAGGACCTGAGAGAATCCCCACATAGTTTGGAAGATATTGAATCTCCATACACTCGTATCTGCAATAACAACATATATAGATATATTACTTTATATATTTATTAGAGTATTTTCCTATTAAATATATACAAAACTCTTTGTTGACCTTGGATGGATAAGTACTTCTTCTCTATCTTGTTAAATACGTAAAATCTTAGATCTGCGTAAACATCTTGATGTGCAGCAACAAGGGTCGAGTTATCTATGGCTACGTAAAGCGAAATGTACCCATCACCATTATCCTTTTTGTTTCCATTGGGGTACACGAAAAGTGTCCTGTATACATAATTACATATTGTTTAACAAGATTACATATTGTTTTAACATATATATATATATATATATCCATCCTAATTGTATAGGATCTAATTTGAGTAACTAAAAATCAGATTTTCTAACGTACCAGTTGTAACCAGCGGCCGAGAAAGGACGAGACTCGTATCTTTCTGTGTAAGTTGACTTAAGTAGAGTATTGAAAGACTCCATTTTGAGAGAGTAAGAAGATGGAGGACGATCTCTTAGACCCGTCACTGAGGTTAAAGCTGATACTTTTTGATCACGTAATGAGATCTCTTGATTTTTGTTTAAGTAATGAACGTCATACACATTTAGGTCTGGACCAGCTTCTCCCTCCTCTGTTTTGAGACAAAAAAAAAAAAAGACAACATTAATTTAAGATCAAGACGGATAGTCCTCACTATATTAATCTGAACGACATAAAATTTGATAAAAGCCAAAAATATTGCATACGCTGCTGATTTGTGTTGAAGTCACTAGTGAACTGTCGTATGAAAGAACTTGCAGAGGTAGATGTGGTGAGGAGACAAAACAAGAGAAGAGCAACATAGATGGTGTTTGTGTAAAGACTTTTCATGTTGTACGATTTTGTGAATGAAGTGAACAAAACAGAGATTACTGAAACTTATATAGCGTCAGAGACTCAGAGTGAGAGATGCTTTAGCCTTTGGTATGCTAATTGAGTAACTATAATAAAAATATCGTGATAATGTTAATTTTTGGCCTCGTTTTTGCCATGGCAAGCAAATTGCTAAAAATGTCGTGTTTCCTTTATCACCTTTGACTTTTGGATCTAATCTCCACGTTTTCCGCGACACATGTGAAGTCGTCGCCCCCATTAACTTGGCACGAAAAACTATTTTCCAAAATATATAAATTTCAATGTTTGTAATAGGAGAGATTTACGTTTGAGGGTACTTATTTCCAAAATTATAACATCTGGAGTACTTTAGGCTTGATGCATACTTTGAACTCTTTTTGGCATGGATTTGAGATTAACTTGACCTTAAAGCCGTTTTCATTCGATTTTTCGTGCTGATTTTAGATTTAGCATCCATTTGAGTAACAGAAGTTCAGAAGTCGCAGTTTTCATCTGTTTGCTAAAGTCAGGGATATTCTGCAAAATTCCGTATTAATTTAGAACTCCTAATATGTAATTTAATATTAAATGTGATCCGTTTTCTCTGATCGAATCTAAATAGTTTTGTTTGTTAATTGGACATAGAAATATAGAAATATATTTAAATGATTAAACCCTATTGATTGTGCATATTAAACTAATAATGTTTGTTATATATATATATTTATTAAATACATAAATATCTATATATATTATATAAGTGTATGAGCATATAGATGTTAGAGGCAGAAGTATGAAGACTGACTTCTGTACTATCGTTGCCTTGTGTGAGGGGGGTGCGGACAACCTGATTCGATCTGTTTTCCGGTGACTTAAGATCGATAAAGCGTCTCCGGGCGGTGCATTTGGACACTATTTCATCTTGGTGAATCTTCGCGGAGGGTGTGGGCGATCACTTGTTCGTCACGTAGGGAAAGCTGGTTGATTTACTTGGGTGCTTTAGGTGCCGTGTTTGTTCATGTTTAGTCTATTTTCCGTATTTATAGTGCTAAAGCTGGGGCCATGTTTTACGGATAGCTTCCCAGCCTCACTGAGTGACTCCAATGTTACTCACCCTTTTATCTTATTATTTCAGGTGAGGCTGACGAGAAGGTGGTTACATGATGGATCAGGTGCCTTATGACATTTTTTCGTTTTTCGTATTTTATTCTAAAACATTGATTTTATTATTTTATTCTAAAGTATTGGATTTATTAAACGTGGTTTTCGTCTATTAATTATTTAATAAAAAGGGAAGTTATTTATTTGAGTTATTTGTTATGTAAGTTCCAGTTCGTGGTACGCCGTTCTTGAGAGAGGATGAGACGGTGTTACATTTTGGTATCAGAGCGGATGATGAGAATCTGGAAAGCAACAAAGACATACAATTAATGTTACGATGAATGTTCGACACTTAGCTTCTCAACCACGAGGCTTCTACCCGTGAAGCCACTTGGAGAATGTGCGCAACTCAATTATGAAACCATAGAAGAAGAGTCAGATCAAACATAGGTCAGATGAAGGAGGAGTTATGCTATTTACAAGTCAAGTGTTTTCCAGTTAAGTGAATTTGGATATATGTGCATTAAAAGAGCAACTCCGACCAGTCCAGATTGAATTAAGCTACAAGCACAAATTTTCTACAATCATGGTCCATCAGAGAAGCTAAAAAAAATGGATTCAGCCTAAAATTGTGAAAGGAAGATTAATTTTTGTGCACAGTCAAAAGAGTAACTAATTTAGTGTGTTTCTCTCTCTTACACGCAAAATATAGTTTGAATTGCATCTCCCTAGATGCTCTTCATGTTAAGCAATTATTATGGAGGAAATTAATTGTAATTCCTCTATATAATGAGACTCATTACTTGAATAAAAAATAAACATTTGATTAATATTGTTGGAAACCTTTGAGTGGTTAACTCAGTTCTCTGATCATGATGCGTAATATCCATTAATCAAATCATCTTTGTTGTCTAGGTGTGTCATATCCTAGGGCATTGACTTAGGAATATCAAGAGCCTTCCGCAACTCTTGTGCGACCCTTCGATCCATTTCGATTCGTCTTTGTGCGTCATATCCAGGGGATCAACCGGAATATCAGAAGTCTTCCACAGCTTCTGTGCGACCATTCATTCCACCGCCTTTGAGTTTATCTACTCTGTAGAAGTCACTGATTATCCATACCAACTTAGAGTGCATCATCTTTGGGAGATTCCTATCATTTGGTATCAGAGCACCATTATAAGTTTGGTTTCTTTCTTTCTATCGCTTTCTTATATCTTCATCTTCTATCATTCATCTTCTCTTCTTTCATCTTCTATTTCTGTTTTTTTTTCTATAAAAAAAAGAGAGAAGGAGAAAGTTTTTCTTGTATTCTGTTCCCTTTCTATGAGCCAGATTTGTGGAAAAATCATTTTTTTAAGAGGAGGGGAGTGATGAGACTCTGGAGAGAAACAAAAACATACGATTAATATTACGATTAATGTTCGACGCATAGCTTCTCAACCACAAGGCTTCTACGCGTGAAACTACTTGGAGAATGTGCTCAACTCAATTATAAATCTCCTCGAAGAAGAAACATATCAAACAGAGATCATATGAAGAAGTACTGCTATTTACAAGTCATGTGTTTTTCGGTTAAGCGAATTTGGACATGTGTGCATTCAAAGACCAATTCCGACCTGTCCAAATTGAATTAAGGTACAAGCCCAATTGTCTGCAATCATGGTCCATCAGAGAAGCTAAAAAAAGTGGATTCAGCCCAGAATTACGAAAGCAAGATTAATTTTCTTCCACAGTCAAAAGATAAATTAATGTAGTGTGTTTCTCTCTCTTACATGCAAAATAGAGTTTGAATTGCATCTCCCTAGATACTCTGCATGTTAAGCAATTATTATGGACGAAATTAATTGTAATTCCTTTATATAATGAGACTCATGACTTGAATAAAAAATAACCTTTTGATTAGTATTTTTGGAAACCTTTGAGTGGTTAACTCAGTTCTCTGATCATGGTGCATAATATCCATTGATCAAATCATCTTTGTCGTATAGGTGTGTCAAATCCTAGGGAATTGACTCTGGAATATCAAAAGCCTTCCGATACTCTTGTGTGAACCTTCGATCCATTTCGACTGTGCGTCATATCCAATGGATCAACCGGAATATTAGAAGTCTTCTGTAGCTTCTGTGCGACCATTCATTGCACCGCCTTGTTTCTTTGAGTTTATCTACTCTCTAGAAGTCAATGATTATCCCTACCAACTAAGAGTGCATCATCCTTGGGAGATTCCTATCAGTGGGTTAGCTGTTCCGGTGCTGACCCATGAGGCAAATAGTAGATGGGACGAATATAATTCGGTTTTTCGTAAAAAAAAAAATTTCGAGGACTATGATATTTTCAAAAAATAATTTAAAAAAAATATTTTGCACCCTTTCGATCCGAATATAACCATTGATCGTTACCTCAAGTTCTCCGCGCAAGAGTCTAATCAGCTGTTTTTTTTTTTTCAGATGCCACCGATGAGAGGAACCCGTGGTCGCCGTGCAAGAGGCTAAAACAGGACCGTTGTTGAAGATGGACCAGCTAAGGCTAGTCGGATTGAGGTTTAGCAGAATGTTAGTGTTCACCAGTTGGATAAGGAGGCAGTCAGAAAATTTGCTCAGGAGGCTGTCCAAGCAGCGATACCGGAGTCTGTTCGCGTTGCCGCACAGGAGGCTGCGTGTGTTGCTGCACAAGAGGCTGCTCGTATTACCGCAGAAGTGGTTTCTACTCAGATGGGTCGTCAGCCACCAGATGATCAGAGACAGCCATCTCGTGGAAACACACCACCACCGCCACCACCACCACCACCACCCCCTCTGCCACAAGGAGAGAGGCCCACATACTGGGATATGTTGCGACAGATGCAAGAGATGGGTATGGAGTCTTTCAGTGGAGCCGTGGATGCTGATGCCACAGATAGTTGGATGAGGATTCTGGTTCGTAATCTTGATAGTGGATGTGCTGCCGAGAGGAGTTTCAGTTGGATTTGGCTACTCAGTATCTGAGAGGTGACACTTTACACTGGGGGGATGGAGTTATCGAGAGTAGCTGTGGTCGGGTTGTGCTTACCCATGAACATTTTCTGAGGGAGTTCGACAGGAAGTTTTTTCCTCGAGAGGTTAGGCATGCTAATGCCAGTGCCTTTCAACACCTGTCCAGGGGACTCTATTCGTGAGGTAGTACGAGAGAGAGTTCAGTCGTCTGCGTAGATTTGCCAGTGGAATCGTGGACGATGAGTAACTGGTCTGGATCTTTATGAATGGCCTGCGAGTGGATATTTGCAACCATGTTGTCGTACGTGACTACACTAGCTTGGGCGATCTGGTTGAGAAGGCTGTATTTCAGGAGAGAGGGATCGCAGAGGAGTATAAGCTTTTCAAGTTGACTCAGCCAAAATCAGAGAAGACTTACTCAGGACTTAAGAGGCCATCAGAGCAGTCAACACCGTCGCTTTGTCCTTGTTGCCACCGTCAGCACACTGGAAACTGTGTTAAGTGTTATGCGTGCGGAAAGATAGGCCACATCGAAGATTAATGCAGAGTTAAGCCATTGAATGTGCCATTCATCACCAAGGTTGCAGCGTCAGTGGTACCAGCAGGACCAGCAGCACACAGCAGTTGGGTCGAGGAACTGCTACAACTGTGGTTATACAGGTCATATTTCCAGGGATTCCAGTAATTGTCCGAGGAGGACACAGCGGTTGCTTCCGCCACCGCCCAAGCGTCCAGCCATTGCTCCACGGGTGTTTGCTACTGGAGATCGCGAGGGAGTTGAGCCGATAGCTGGTACGCGCCCTTTACTATATTTGTTTTGTATTGTTTTTGGAGTATGTTGTTTGTGTGGATTCTTCAGTAGTTAATAACTTGTGTAGGATCGGTTTTGATTGGGGGTGGGGTAGCTCATACCCTATTTGATAGTGGAGCTACGCATAGTTTCATGAGTCCGAGTTTGGTTAAGTCTTGGTCTTTTCAGGGAGTTTTCGAGCCGAAAATTAAGCAGATTGATACAGTTGGTTCCGAGAAGTTGTGAGTTACATGCGTTCATCGTGGGGTACCTGTCGTCATTGGAGAGGTCGAGTTCACTAGAGATCTATCATAGATGGTGATGAAGTATTATGATGTGATCATAGGGATGGATTGGCTATCTAGGCATCAGGTGATATTGGATTGCCAGAGGGCGAGAGTGCACATTCTGAGAGCAGAGGGGAGAGTCACATTTCAGGGTGTGCAGAAGAATGTGGGGTTTCCATCATCTCTATGTTGCATGCTGAGGAGCTGTTGGAGGGAGGCGCTGAGGAATTTCTGGTCACCATATCTATGATTTCGGATGATAGAGAGCAAGAGCTGCTTGATCTACCCGTTGTTGCAAAGTATGCAGATGTATTTGAGCCTCAAAAGGGGCCGCTGCCAGCTAGAGGAGATGCCTATACTATAGAGCTCAAGCCAGGGACGACTCCGGTTTCTCGAGAACCTTATCGTTTGGCTCCCACAGAGATGGCTGAGTTGAAAAACCAATTGAAGGACTTGTTAGATAAGGGATTCATTAGATCGAGCAGCTCTCCGTGGGGAGCACCAGTGTTGTTTGTGAAGAAGAAAGATGGGAGTTTCTGGTTATTTATCGATTATCGGGGTTTGAATAAGGTGACCATCAAGAATAAGTATCCGTTGCCGCGTATTGATGAGTTGGTAGATCAGTTGCAGGGGGCTTGTTGGTTCTCTAAGATTGACTTGGCGTTAGTTTACCATCAGATAGCGATAAGGAGGAGGATGTGAGGAAGACCGCATTTCGGACACGTTATGGGCAATATGAGTTTGTTGTGATGTCGTTCGGATTGACGAATGCACCTGCAGCATTTATGAAGCTTATGAATGATGTGTTTCGTGATGACTTGGATAATTGTGTGATTGTCTTCATTGATGATATCCTGAATTATTCTCGGAGCAGAGAGGAGCATAGAGAGCATTTGAGGATTCTGTTGGAGAAGCTTAGAGAGCAGCAACTATTTGCCAGTCTCAGTAAGTGTAGATTTTGGCAGAGGAAGATTGGATTTTTGGGTCATGTGGTTTCAGAAGCTGGAGTTGCAGTGGATCCAGAGAAGATTACAACCATTACTGAGTGGACGACGCCTGAGAGTGCTACAGAGGTTCGCAGTTTATTGGGTATAGCTGGATACTACAGAAAGTTTGTTAAGGGATTTTCCAGCATAGCCAAGCCAATGACACGACTGAAAGGCAAGGTAAAAAAATTTGATTGGACAGATGAGTGCTCCATGAGTTTTGCAGAGCTAAAGAGGCTTTTGATGAAGACACCAATGTTAGTACTTCCACGGCCAGGAGTACCTTATGAAGTGTATACAGATGCGTAAGGATCTGGATTAGAGTGTGTTTTGATGCAAGAGAAGCGGGTCATTTCTTATGCATTGCGCCAATTGAGACCTCATGAGATTAATTACCCCACCCATGATTTCGAATTGCAGAGGTTGTCTTTCCCTTGAAGATTTGGAGAGCTTACCTTTATGGGGAGAAGGTCCAGCTCTTCACGGATCATCAGAGTCTGAAGGACATTTTTACTCAGGCATATTTGAATTTGAGGCAGGATAGATGGATGGAGTTATTGGCTGATTACAATTTGGAGATAACTTACCATCCTGGTAAGATCAACCAGGTGGCAAATGCCATAAGTAGGCATAGGAGCTGACTGGGATGATTGCTAGTCTTAGATTATGTGAAGTTACCGCAGAGAGTGAGACCGTTAGTCTTGAGACTTTGGATCAGGCAGATTTATTGTGGAGACTACCGCAAGCTCAGGAAAAAGATGAGACCTTGCATGAGCAGATCAAAAAGAAGGTTGTTGGATTTCATACTGCTGCGAATGGGATGCTTTTGTTCAGGAACCGAGTATGTGTTCCAGATGACGAGAAGCTGAGAAAGGAGATTTTGCAGCAAGCACATCATTCATGTTTCTCCATTTACCCATGATATACCAAGATCTACAGGAATCCTAAGCAGTACTACCATTGGTCTGATATTGAAGAAGGATGTGGCTACCTTTGTATCGCGTTGTTAGACATGTCAGATGGTTAAAGCAGAACATCAGGTACCTTGTGGATTATTGTAGGAGTTGCCATTACCAGAGTGGAAGTGGGATATGGTGACAATAGATTTTGTTACTGGACTGCCAACCACGATTGGTGGAAAGAATGCTATTTGGGTTATCGTAGATCGACTCACCAAATCAGCTCATCTTTTAGCAATCAAGAAAACCAATGGAGCAGATCAGTTAGCGCAGAAGTATATTGATGAGATTGTGAGGTTGCATGGAGTGCCTGTCAAGATAGTGTTAGATCGGGATACAAAGTACACATCTTTGTTTTAGCAGGCCTTTCAGAAGGCGTTGGGGACTAAAGTTCACCTGAGTACAACTTATCACCCATAGTCAGATGGTCAGTTAGAGAGGACTATTCAGACTTTGGAGGACATGTTCAGGGCTTGTGTTTTTGATTTAGGAGGAAGTTGGATTAAGTACTTACTGTTGGCAGAGTCTGCGTACAATAACAACTTCCATTTGAGCATTGAGATGGAACCATACGAGACTCTTTATGGGAGGCCATGTTGTACCCCACTATGTTGGTCAGAGTTGGGAGAGTGCCAGGACATAGTGCCATCTATAGTTCAAGAGACGATAGAGCAAGTGGAATTGCTCAAGAAACGGCTAAAGGAAGCTCATAATCGTCAAAAGAGTTATGCAGATAAGCATCAGAGAGATTTGGAGTTTGAGGTGGGAGATTTAGTGTACCTGAAGATGAGGACATTTCAGGGAGGCTCTGAGACTAGAAGTTAAAGAAACTTAAGCCGAGGTATATGGGACCGTATCTTATTATTGAGCGGACTGGGGCAGTCACCTATCGTTTGTCTTTATCATAAGAGTTATCGAGTTTCCATGATGTGTTCCATGTGTCAGTGTTGATGAAAATAGTCAGAGAGCCAGAATTGATTCTGCAGCAGCCACCGAGTGATTTTCGTAGAAATCTTACTGCACCGAGCCAACCAGTGGTAATCCTTGAGAGTTAAGAAAGAGAAGTTCAGGGGAAAAAGACTTTAATGGTCAGAGTTGGTTGGGAGAGAGATGGAATCCAAGAGCAGACTTGAGAGGCTGAAGCTCATATGAGGATTGATTATCCAGAGCTTTTTGATGAACATATCAGAAAGTCCGGTCAGAACTTGAATTAGGGGGACGAATTCCTCATTAGTAAGGGATAATTGTAACGACTCAGGCCTGCAGGCCCAGGGAGGCCCAAGAAAAGGTGGCAAAAACCCTACCCCTTTTTAATGATTTTTGTATAGCCTCCTTTTATTTTTGTCAACAAAAACCCAAAACATCAAATATTTACAGCAACCTCTCCGTCAAGAAGTAATTTCCTGGAGTTGTCTCACCCATCATCTATACTGGCCGTTTTAACATCAGATTCGTCGAAGGTAATCCCCAGAAACAGTTTTCGAATTGTTTCACTTTAAATTGTTCTGTATTTTGACCATAACTTTCTAACCGTGTGGATATCATAAATCTAAGACCACCATTGGATTCAAGACGACGAGACGAGTCCGCCGGTACCAAGATCAGTCTCAGAAGAGCTTCCGCACGCGCCCGCACGCGCCTCAAGAAATTTTCAAGTGGAGTCCACGCGCCGCCACCACCGTCGTGTCGCCGCTGGTGAACCTCCGGTAAGGCGTTAACCGTTGACCGGTTAACGGGTTGACCGAAATCTGGTCAGCGTTCCGGGGAAAACATGGATGCATGGCTAGAAGGATAGGAAGCAGCTTGAGCCGGAGCTGGGTAGCTGGAGCAATGGAGTTATTTCATGGGAAAATGGAATTATAAAGGCTTTTGCTCAAGGTACTTTGAGGTTTGCTCCGAAGGATCTGCCTTTGACTCACAAAAACATGATACAGTACAATTCTGTGCACAGTGGGACATGGACCGGATTGGAGTAACTCCTAGATCTCCGATCAGATGACGACTTTGATAAGGCCAAATTTGTTATTCACCGTCCAATTCAACAAGTTAATATGATTGCTCGAGGCAGAATCAGTTTGGCACGACAAGAATCCAAAGATGATCGTGAAAGCACCATTTCCGAGAGTGCACAGTCTGCACAGCGCACTGACAGGGCTAAAACCCGGTGTTCAGCATTCTACTTCAGTTTGCATGACCCAAACACATTTTCTCATGGGAAAAAATTCACCATACATGCCATTAGAGATATAATGAAGATCGGTCACAAGACTTTCCCTTTTGACTGAGCCAAACTACTTTTTCCCCATGGAGTCCATCTTTTCATGAGCTAAACATCATCCGAGTGAGCCAAACTCATGGGCCAACATCAAAACACGGAAATTGGGAATTCAAGGGTCATTTTTCAGCTCAAGAGCAATCTTTGACTAACTGAAGAGCCATTCAACTCATTTATTTCTGTCTTAGTCAGTTTTCATGTTTTCCTAAGTAGTTTTGACCTTTCTTTTCATGCAAACTCTTTAACTTCTATTTTGTCCTTTATTTAAAGACAAATTTCATCCAGAAATAAGACACAGACCTTTTTTTATGAAAAATCTTTTGTTTCTTAAGAGAAATCTCCTTTGTTCACTTGTGAACACTTTCTGATTGCTTGGTGGGTTTAACCAAACATTCAAACCCTCTTTTATGCCTTGGTCCGTCATATCCAAGAGAGTTGAGTCCGGGAATATCTGAGGCTTTTTCTGCAACCTCAGTGCGACCCTTCGATCCATCTTTATCTATCATTGTACCGAGCAAGAGAATCATTCCTAGGCGGCCGCTCATCACGTGGTATCAGAGCTGCTCTAGCTTTGGTATTTATCTCTTCAAATTCTATCATCTTCTCATCTCTCCATTTCTTCTACCTTTCTTATTTTTCTTTTCTTGTTATCTAAAATCTGGGAACCGGGCTGTCTCTTGTATGATCCAAGTTCCCTGATTCAAAAAAAAAAAAAAACAAACAAACAAAAAAACAAAAACGAAAATTCAGAAAAAAAAATTGTGTAAGATCAGGTCGAAACTTAGGATCTGGACTGAAGAGAAATCCAGTCCTGAGATAGTTAAGACGGTTTCCCAAAAAAAAAAAAAAATATCTCAACCTTTCTATCTTCTCCAAAAAAAAACAAAAATCTGGTTGTTGTTTGGTGGAAATTTTCTGAGTTTGATTGGATTAGTTTCTTGTGAACCTTGGAGAAAATAACTCTTTAGTGACCACTTAAAAACTGTGAGGATTGTGTGGGTAAGGAAACAAACACAAGAGGGAGAGAGCTTTGTTAATCTGACTTGTTTGTTAAACGATTTCTCAGGAAATACAAAAGGAAAAACGTTTGGAGGAGCTTTTACTCTAATTTGTTTGTTCATTTTTACAGGTTATGATGTTTG
>ASZH01045200.1:0-13373 GCA_000411075.1 Sisymbrium irio | reverse complement strand
CCCAACGATCTCAAAGGCAGTTTGCTCCCGGGATAGTCAAACAACATGCTCGTCTTCTCGAAATTGGGCAACTTTTTCAGTAAACTAGGAATTACCTCCAAGGCCACAAGTTGAAGAGCCTGTGGAAACCCTACCAAACGAAATGATTCCTACAACAAAGTCTGCCTATACGCAACCACGCGATCTTCAGCTTTTCCAACCACTTTTCCAACCGGTTTCATCTTGCTAATGGTCCACAGGAAAGACTCGCGCCCCCATGGAAATTTTAGAAATACATCAAGATCTTCCACCATCTGGACGTATTTAGCTGTTGGCTTGTGAGTCTGCCTTGTAGCCACAAGCACACAATCCACTATCAGAAGAAGCGCCAATCGAAGACGCCTCCAACTGGACATATCCTTCTCTTCACGCATCATGTTGACAATATCTGCCATGGTCGCGTTACGTGGAAGTCCTATAAGCTTATCCCAATACGCGTCACTAATCTCTTCCTTCGATATTGAACTTTCGAATTCGTAACCCTCGGGGAAATCGCCACACGGAAGTCCGGTGACAGCGCCAAATTCGACCAACGGAAACCTAAATGGATGGCCACCAAACACGGGCCATAAAGCATACTTCTTCTTCGTTACAAGTTGCCTCGAAAAGAGTGCGTGAAGTAGCTTTCACAAAACGGGTAACCTAACCCAAGGAAGTTCAAAAAGTTTCCCAAAACAAGAACCGCTTACAATATCCAATTCCGGCTTCCCGGCGAGTAAATCGCGGACAACCAACAACATGTCGAGTTTCGAGTAGACGTTCAGACGCTTACTCGGAAAACGGTTTGTAGCAAAAAGCCTTTCAGGTAAACCACGGTCAGGACCGCCATTCCCAGACGAACCACCCTCTGTGAACAGTTTGAAAGTTAAAAACCATGAAAAAAAGATAGAAACCACGGCGAACAAATCGGTCCGGTGAACGAATAACATACCTTCCATCACAGCGGTTGTGCAGAAACGACAACAAATCGGAAACACCGTTCAAAGTTTAATCTCAGTTCTTCGTGCAAATTCACCGCCTCGAAAACGAAAGGATTAGCAGGGAAAACTTTTTCATCAACAACTTTTTACTTTTCAAGCCGAGAAGACATTTTTACGGCCCAAAATAATCTCAATACTTTTCATTAATTAATTTCTATTTTGAAAAGTAACTAAACCTAAACGGCACCAAACAAACTCAGTTACCGAAACACATCACTAAAGAGGCAAACCAGACTTTTCCCTAGCTATAAGTGCCCCTTCAGTTTCAAGTGTCTACTACTGTAAGAAAAACACGTAAAGTGCCTTCCTTGGTATACGTCTCTTAAAGTAAAATTTAAACACAGAAAATCATAGCGACACGACATCGTACAAAGCAGAAGAGACTTGTTTGATCAGTTAGTTGTGTCTTAAGATAAAGCTTGGGCAAGAGTTAGGATTCCGACAGCATCTAAAGACTAGAGGAGACATACATTATGCGAGTAACCAAACCCATAACTCTTTTCACTAAAGACATTTCTTTCTTTCATTCTCTACTAAAATCTTGTCTCCATAATGATAACTCTTCTTCTCCAATCACAATCTTCCGTGACTTACTTCGTTCCTCTCTCAGACCAAATCATTTTACAATGTCTTTCCTTCTCCAAGCATCTTCTACTACATCTGTCGATTCGTTGAAGTTACTCCAAACCCATCTTACCAAATCAGGAATTGATGGGTTTGTTTACGTGAAAACATCTCTGCTTGATATATACTTGAAGATGGGTTTTGTAACGAGTGCACGAATGTTGTTCGATGAAATGCCTGAGAGAGATACCGTTGCTTGGAACGCGTTGATTTGTGGGTATTCACGAAATGGTTATGAATGTGACGCTTTGCAGCTCTTTATAATAATGCTTAAACAAGGGTTTCTCCCTTCTGCAACTACGATTGTAAATTTGTTGCCTTTTTGTGGTCAATGTGGATTCGTTTCTCAAGGGAGGTCTGTTCATGGTATTGCTGCTAAGTCTGGTCTGGAAATTGACTCTCAGGTTAAGAATGCGCTGATTTCGTTTTATTCTAAGTGTAGAGAGTTGGATTCAGCAGAGCTTTTATTTACAGAGATGAAAGATAAAAGCACGGTTTCTTGGAATACAATGATTGGTGCTTATAGCCAGAGTGGCCTCCAGGAAGAGGCCGTCACTGTTTTCAAGAATATGCTTGAAAGGAGCGTGGAGATTAGTCCGGTCACTGTGATCAGTCTTCTTTCAGGTCATGTTTGTCACGAGCCACTACATTGTCTTGTTGTTAAAACTGGATTGGTGAATGATAACTCTGTGATTACTTCTTTGATTTGTGCATATTCAAAGTGTGGGTATTTGGATTCAGCAGAGCGTCTTTATGCGTGTGCTACTCAAGATAGTATCGTTGGTCTAACTTCGATTGTTTCAAGCTATGCTGAGAGAGGAGATATGGACGTTGCGGTTACTTATTTTTCTAAAATGTGCCAGTTGTGTATGAGAATTGATGCTGTAGCTTTGGTTGGGATTCTCCATGGATGTACAAACTCTTCCCACATCGACGTCGGAACGTCGTTGCATGGTTATGCGATCAAAAGCGGATTGTGCGCACTAACACTGGTTGTGAATGGACTGATAACAATGTACTCTAAGTTTGATGATGTGGAAGCTGTCCTGTATTTGTTTGAGCAACTGCATGAGACTCCTCTAATTAGCTGGAACTCAGTGATATCGGGGTGTGTACAGTCGGGAAGGGCAAGAACAGCGTTTGAGGTCTTCCATCAGATGAAGTTAAGCGGTGGACATGTGCCGGATGCCATCACCATAGCAAGTTTGCTTGCTGGCTGCTCCCAGCTCTTATGTTTGCATTTAGGGAAAAAGCTTCATGGTTATATTCTTAGGAACAGTTTTGAAAATGAGAAGTTTGTCTGCACTGCACTTATAGATATGTATGCTAAATGTGGAAATGCAGAACTAGCAGAAAGAGTGTTCAAGAGCATTGAAACTCCGTGTACAGCAACATGGAACTCAATGATATCAGGATACAGCTTAACTGGTTTACAAAGTCGAGCACTTTCTTGTTACATGGAAATGAGAGAGCAGGGATTGAAACCTGACAAGATCACCTTTTTGGGGATTCTTTCTGCTTGTACACATGGAGGTCTTGTCGATGAAGGGAAAGTATATTTCAGAGAAATGATTAAGGAGTTTGGAATAACTCCAAGTTTACAGCATTATGCACTTATGGTTGGTTTGTTGGGTCGAGCATATTTGTTTACTGAGGCGTTGAGTTTGATTTGGGAGATGGATACAAAGCCGGATTCTGGAGTATGGGGTGCTCTGCTTAGTGCTTGTATTGTGAATAGAGAGATTGAGCTTGGGGAATACGTAGCTAAGAAAATGATTATGTTGGATTACAGGAATGGAGGTCTATATGTACTGATGTCAAACCTATATGCAACAGAAGGAATGTGGGACGACGTAACCAAGGTCAGGAGGATAATGAAAGATAATGCCTACGATGGTTACATGGGGGTTAGTCAAACAGTATAATTTCATTCTGATACTTTATGTTCATACCTCAGTATGTTTGCCTGATTGTGTGGCGATGGCGAGGAGAATTAACTGGAAAGCTCGGCCAGATCATTTGTTGATCAAGCTTCATTGATTAAGGAATTTTTTATGAGAAGCCTTGAAGAAATTCTTATAGAACATCAGCCAGGTGATTGACTTTTGGATGACTTCTTTTGAGAGCTGCAAATTCGTAGAAGATGCAGAGCTTCTCAAAGTTGTGCCAGGGAATTGGCGACCAAGACGCTCCAATTAGCTTCCGTAAGAATAATGTGAGTCCTCTCCTCTTGATGAAAAGAATAGGAAAGTGAAGACATAGAGTGTGCTCTTTGTAACAGCTGAGGAACTCTCTCAGCATATCCGGACTGAAATATTTCATTTTGTGTACCAGTTCAAGAATGTTTGAGGAAAGTCTTGAAACTGCAGAAAAAGAAGAACGTGGACAAAATTTCTGAGTTATTATTACTTCTTCTCGTCAAATTTGTAGGTGGTTCTGTTTCATGATCACGGAAGGTATGACTTTTTAGAACTTTCAAAGAACGGTGGATCCAAACATTAAAAGCCAACTTCAGGACGCGTCTTAAGATCAGAAAGGTTCAGAGATTTTGTAAGAATAGTGGAGCCTACATGATAATGTTAGTAATCTTGTGGCTCACATATTTTCTATGTGAAGATAACTCTGTTTCAACATTTTTCAGCAATGAAGTTAACAATATCTTTAGCAATTTTTGCTTTACATAGCTCTCCAAAAACCTCTCTAACATCAAACTGATGGATTCTTCTTTATTCCTTAGTACTGTTGTTTATGCAATAGGCTTCTTCACGGTTCTGGGTACAATATTTCTAGTGGTTTATAGAAAATTCTGTTTCCACCCAGAAAATAATATAACAGCTTCTTCTTTATCTCCTTCACCCCCTCCATCTTCTATGTCTCACGATTGGAAACACCATGTCTTTCCTAGCTTCCAGGGGGCAGACGTCCGTAAATCGTTTCTCAGTCATATCTTAAAAGAGCTCAAAAGCAAGGGGATAGACCCATTCATCGATAATGATATAGAGAGGAGTAAGGAGATCGGTCCTGCACTCATTGAAGCAATCAGAGGATCAAGAATTGCAATTGTCTTGCTCTCTAGGAACTATGCTTCTTCAACCTGGTGCTTGAATGAATTGGTGGAGATCATGAAAGGCATGGATGAGTTCGGTCAAATAGTAATGACTATTTTTTTATGAAGTGGATCCAACAGATGTAAAGAAGCAGGCTGGAGATTTTGGGAAAGTCTTTAAAAGAACTTGCTCTGGTAAATCAAAGGAAGACACTGGGAAATGGAGACTAGCTTTGGCGAAAGTGGCCACAATAGCAGGTTACCATTCAAACAATTGGTTCGTTGCTATTAACTTTCTATCACATCAAAGTATATACATGTGAAGATCTTAAACCATATTAAGATCTTTGGTTTTGTATTTGATGTGTAATATCTTTGACTTTTAACAGTTGTATTTAATTATCTCCCTCCTTTTTTAGGGATACTGATGCAATCATGATCGAGAAAATCGCCACTGATATATCTAACAATTTGAATATGTCTACAAAATCTCGTGATTTCATTGGCTTGGTTGGGATGGGAGCTCAGATGGAGAAAATGAAGCCGTTATTATGCTTAGAGTCAAATGAAGTGAGGATGATAGGGATTTGGGGTCCTTCTGGGATTGGTAAGAGCACCATAGCCAGATTGCTATTTAGCGAACACGCTCATCAGTTCCAACTTACTGTTTTTATGGAGAATATCAAAGTACGTTATCCAAGACCTTGTTACGATGAGTACAGTGCTAAACTGCACTTACAGAAAGAATTATTGTCCCAAACATTTACCCAAAATGTTATTGAGGTTCCTCATTTAGGAATTGTACAAGAAAGGTTGAGCGACAAAAAAATTCTTATTATTCTTGATGATGTAGATAGGTTAGGACAGCTAGATGCCTTGGCGAAAGAAACTCGTTGGTTTGGTCCTGGAAGTCGAGTTATTATTACAACAGAAGATCGAAAACTGTTTGAGGCACATGGGATCAACCATATATACAGAGTCGATTTTCCATCTACTAATGAGGCTCTTCAAATGCTTTGCATGTATGCTTTTGATCAAAACTCACCTAAAGATGGTTTCGGGGAGCTTGCATGGGAAGTTGCAAACCTTGCCGGTGAACTTCCTCTGGGACTGAAGGTTATGGGCTCGCATTTCCGGGGAATGACTAAGCAGGAGTGGAAAAATGCACTTCCAAGGATAAGGACTAGACTTGATGGAGAAATTGAGAGTGTTTTAAAGTATAGTTATGATGCCTTGTGTGCTGAAGATAAAGATTTATTCCTCATATAGCATGTTATTTTAACCATAAAGAAATGGAGAAAGTGGAAGAGCATCTTGTAAAGAAGTTCCCGGATGTGAAGCAAGGACTTCACATTTTAGCTGATAAATCTCTCATATCAATCAACTCGAGGTATATGGAAATGCATAACTTGTTAGTCCAACTTGGCAGAGACATTGTTTGTGAACAATCTATTCATGAGCCTGGAAAACGTCAGTTCTTGATTGATAGTAGAGAAATCTGTGAAGTATTGACTGATGATGCAACAGTAAGTTTGGAAACTCTTTTCATTGCATTGTTGCATACAAGCTTAGTATATTGACAACAATCTCTTCTCTTATATTTTCAGGGTAGTCGAAGTGTTATAGGCATAGAGTTCAATTTTTATGAGGCCAATGATGAGTTAAATATAAGTGAGAGAGCCTTTGAAGGAATGTCTAATCTCCAATTCTTAAGAATCTATAGTGATCATGTTCATCCTGACATAATATTTTTACCGCAAGGTTTGAACTATCTATCTCGTAAACTTCGGTTGTTGCACTGGATTCATTTTCCGTTGACGTATTTACCTTCTAGTGTTAACCCGGAGTTCCTTGTTGAAATAATCATGTGTCACAGCAAGCTTGAGAAGTTGTGGGAAGGAATTAAAGTAAGCACGTTTTTTCTTACATTTTCTAGGTTGAAAAAAAATCTTTTCACTCTTCCTTTTATAATTTTCTTCATTTAATTAACAACTATTCCGTGGAAGTGTCTTTCATGTTTGATGAATGGTATTGTGCACTGCTAACTGTATCAGCATGTTCATGAAAGTTGCCTTTCTTTTGTCAATACAGCCGCTTCAAAATCTCAAGTGGATGGATTTGAGTTCTTCTGTAAACCTGAGAGCGCTTCCTGATCTAACTGCTGCCATTAATCTCAAAGAACTGGATTGTAGTTTTTGCTCAAGTCTAGTGGAACTTCCTTTGTCTATCGGAAATGCCACTAATCTTGAGATCTTGAATCTAAGTGGTTGCTCAAGTCTAGTGGACCTACCTTCTTCTATTGGGAATTTCATTAATATCAAAAAAATTAATTTAAGTGGATGCTCAAGACTGGTGGAGCTCCCTTCCTCTATTGGAAATGCCACTAAGCTTGAAGAATTGGAACTTGGTAATTGTTCAAGGTTGATGGAGCTCCCTTCTTCCATTGGGAATGCCATTAATCTCAAGGAGTTATATCTATACAATTGCTCTAGCCTGAAGAACATCTACTTCTCTGTTGAGAATTTCTCTCATCTCAAGAAACTTAATATCAGTGGATGCTCAAGTTTGGTAAAGCTTTCCTTCAATATTGGGAATGCTACGAATCTCAGAGAACTGGACTTTAGTTTTTGCTCAAGTCTTATGGAGCTTCCTTCCTCTATTGGTAATGCCATTAATCTTCAATTATTGGATCTGAGAGGATGTTCAAATTTGATAGAACTACCTTCTTCTATTGGGAATGCTATAATAAATGTAGATACTTTGGATATAACTGGATGCTCAAATTTGATGGAAGTCCCTTCTTCTATTGGGAATGCCATTAATCTCGAGTATTTGGATTTTAGTGGATGCTCAAGTCTTGTGAGACTCCCTACCTCTATTGGAAACCTCCATAAATTATTCTCTTTGACTTTGAAAGGGTGCTCAAAGTTGGAGGTTCTTCCTATCAACATCAACTTGCAATCTCTAGAAGCACTTTTTCTTACTGATTGCTCATCGTTCAAAACCTTTCCTGAGATTTCAACCAACATCAGCTATCTTGATCTCAGTGGAACTGCAATTGAAGAAGTGCCTCAATCAATCATCTCATGGTCTCGTCTTGAGACATTACATATGTCATACAGTGAAAACCTCAAGGGACTCTCGGATGCTCTTGTCATTATCACAGAGCTTCACGTGACCAACACAAAGATACAAGAAGTTGCTCCATGGGTCAAGAGAATCTCTCGTCTTCGTCGACTTGTACTCAAGGGATGCAATGAAGTCTTTTTGCTCCCACAGCTTCCGGATTCCTTAGCAGAGCTAGACGCAGAAAATTGTGAGTCCCTTGAGAGATTAGATTGCTCCTTTGTTAACCCACAAATTATTCTCAATTTTGCTAAATGCTTCAAACTGAATAAAAAAGCGAGAGATGCTATCATCCAGACATCAACCTGTGAAGTTACGGTCTTACCCGGTGTAGAAACCCCCACATACTTTACATATCGAGCTAATGGAGATTCCTTGAGAGTGAAGTTGAATGAGATGCCTTTCCCTTCATCTATTATATTTAAAGTTTGCATCTTGATGGTTAATAAGAATGAAGTTGAAGATGGTGATGCGGAAGTGTTTGTAGATTGGTTGATCATGGACGAACAGAACAACATCGATGTCTCGTGCAATCCAAGTAACCACATTCTACCTCTCCCTTTAATGGAGCATCTGTATATCTTTGAATTTGA
Organism: Sisymbrium irio; assembly: GCA_000411075.1. NCBI lineage: Eukaryota > Viridiplantae > Streptophyta > Magnoliopsida > Brassicales > Brassicaceae > Sisymbrium > Sisymbrium irio. The sequence continues at coordinate 4,965 of ASZH01045200.1, read as the reverse complement.
AGCAGATGTGACTTCCAACGAGCTTTTCTTTGAATTTGGAATCAGCAGTGAGGAATGGGTAATAAAAGAATTCGGAGTACACAGTGTTAATACCAAAACATGAAAGCAGGTAACTCTAACTCTTCCAAGTCCGTTCATGTTCATGGACAAGACGAGCGCTTCAGAGGTAAAAATCAGTAGAGACTGCGAAGTCAAAGAAGAAGAAAATGAAAATGAATGTGCAGAGACAAAGAAGAGCAAGAAACGAATGAAGCTTAGTGACGAGATCCCATTTTGAAAGTGATGTGTTTCAGTTAAGTTGTGACCAAGACGCTCCAGTTAGCTTCCTTAATCATTATAATGTAAGTAACTCAACTCTCTCTTGATTAAAATGAAAAGAATAGGAAACAGTTAGAGAGTTGATTATAACAAGTCTATGATGGTGTTAAGGTCCGGTCTAGTTTTGCTTGTAACTGATGAAGAAACACTTTTAGCATATTACAAGAATCTGTTGATGGATTCACACCTTTAGGTAAAAATTCTCTTGAAAAGCCGATCTTCAATATATGAAACTTAACAAAATCAAGATCTAGATCTTCTATGAACAGTGATGGGAAACACCTCAACAAATGTATATATTACCAAAGATGAGTTACTAAGCAAAAATATATAAATGGTGTTTGTGTCTCTCTCACTCTTTTTTATAATTAGGACACAAGACCTAACTATGAATGAATCCCACTGCATCTATCATCACCGGTCAAACCCTCTCTCTTCATCTTTTCTTCTTTAGCCTTGCGACAAAACACAACCCACGAGTTAACTTCCATTGCCACACAGACTCCAACCAGCGTCGACAGGCACATACAGTAACCAAGCTTTGCATACGAACGTCCTTCCCTCAAAACATCAAACCCTTGAAACACATTCACCACACCCATCACTACACACCCGTACCCGACAAAATGATGGTAAGACTTCCAATACCTCCGGAACTTGTTGGTAGTCTTTGGTCTAAACAGTAAAGCAAGAGTTTGCAGAGAAGCCAGTGTGAACGTGGCTATCCCGAGGCTCCGGTGTAAGCTATAGGTCACTCCTGGAGAACTCTTGCCGAGCACGATTCCAAGTGAGAAACCGATGGTTCCGAGGAGGAAACCGGTTAGTTGAATGGCTGCGTGGATGTAGAACCAAGTTGGTCCGATTGCTTGCATTTGACGAAGGTATCGAGCTGTTACTGCTCCCGCAGGGAGAAGAAACCCCCACGCCACTGCGTTGATGATTCCGTGTGTCACTTTCAAAACCCTCGAACCGCTGTTTCGTTTAACCGTTGCGAATCCTATAGAAAGACAAAACAGTCTTTAAGACCAATCCTCACAGCAACGTGATATACAAGAAACACGGGGTTATTACCTGAAGTGACATCAAAGGTGGAGAAGGAGGAGAGATCAGTGGAAGTGGTGGGATGAATGGTTGGAGAGTATCCTTGAACGTAAAGACCTCTGTTCCAAACATGGTGGATCTTTGTATTGTTCGACGAGAGTTTCACAGAGGCATAAATCTGAACGGAGGCCCCGTTACGGATTGTTGCCATGTTACCACCGTAGAGAGAAGCGGAGGAAGAGGAGAGACGGAGGACGTCAAGCGGACGAGAAAGCAAAGGACCTTTCTGGAGCTTGACTGAGGAGTCAAGAACGTAAGGAAGGAGAATGAGCTGACCAGAGTTCGGATCCGGAAACGCTATGAGGACTCGAGAGCCAGTCATCTGCGAGGGAGTATCCGGGTTAATACCCCACCCGACCCACCCGGAAGGTGAGATGAATGTTCCAAAGAAACAGAGGTCAAGAGTTGCGTTGTGTGGATGGTATGTCCATGCTATTGAAGCTTGTTGTGTGGGAAGAGATATACATTTCTCGAAGCTTTTTGTCGCCGTCGTGGTGGTGCACTTTCCGGAGACTGAAGCCGGAAGTTTTGTTGCTAAAAGAAGCAAAAGATACGTTAGAGTCAACGTTAAAGTCGTAGCCATGGCTTTGATCATCTCTATTTTTCTGTTGGTGGGATTAGAGTATATGTAGTGAGTTATGATTGCTACCAGAAAATCAATGACGCCTTTCTTTTTTGTATTTTACTTTTAATTTTATGGAATGGGAATTATGATTTTCCATTGAAGTCTTTGCTTTGAAGTTAAGTGATCACTCACGACAACACAGTTGGTTGGTTGTGTAATATTTGGACATCTTTTTACGATATAATTATGATTCTCCATGCGGATAAATTTAATAAAATCTGACGTGGATAAGTGACGAAATGAAACGACAGCGTTTTTTGGATTTTCTGAAACTTAAAAGAAACGAAGAAGACGAGAGGAGGAAGATGGTGACGACAATAATGACTATGAAGGTGAGTTTGGAAGGGAAGAGAGTTGTGTTGGTTCCGTACATGTCGGAACATGTCCCAAAGTACCACAATTGGATGCAAGACCCGGCGCTTCTCGAAGCTACGGGATCTGAGCCGTTGAGTCTGGAGCAGGAGTATGAGATGCAAATCTCGTGGACTCAAGATCCTAATAGTATAACGACCTTAAACCCTTTTTATATTTCATCTTCTTTTATCCAAAGTTGATTACTTTCCGGTGTTTTACTCAATTAGGGTTTTAGGTTTTCTTTTAGATCACTTCAGAACCTCAGTGTTGACTGTTGTGATGTTCATTGATTCCATCTCATAACTAATTAGCAATTAGTAGATTCATAAGTAACTAACAATGAGTAGAGTAGATTCATGATGTTGTATACATGTACAAGTCCCTAAGGTTTCTGTTGTTGGTTTGTTATAATTGCAGAGCGGACATTCATTGTGTTGGACAAAGATTTCATTAAGGGAGACTTGGGTCACGGCGAACCTCATGTAGAAGGTTTGTTTTCTGAGTTACTTCACTTGAGAAACATGAATAAAGGAGATTACTTCACTTGAGGAACTAATAGTTTGGAATCTTCTATATAGTTATAGTGACGAAACGGCTTAGTTTTCATTACTAATGCAACACTGTCTCGCTTTAGTTGATATAGTGGAACTGTTCTTACAGCAAAGTGTGTATAGTGCCTGGAAATGAGAACATATCTACAAGTTTGGTCCTTTGTTAGTGGTCTAGATCATTAGTGACTGGTTTGGGTTGATTTCTTCCTTTTGTTAAAAAAAGTCTAGTTAGATGCGCTTGGATGTTGCGATATGTTTTCACGTTGCGTCATTGTAACCAAAGGTTTCGTGCAGCGATGACGGGTGATGTGAACATTTACATGAACGATGTGGACGATCCTAAAGTCGCAGAGGTTGAGATAATGATAGCTGAGCCCAAAAGGTAAATTTCTTCTTCTATCATCATCATGCGTCGAAGCATTAACAGGTTTCCTGCAGCTTAGTGTTGATTCCAAATCGACTCATATTTGGTGTTATAGGCTTAGCTGATGTTATTTCTGTGCACATGATTCTTGTTTTGGTACAACCCTTGGGTGTAGAGTAGCCGTGGTAAAGGATTAGGAAAGGAATCTGTCTTGATGATGATGGCTTATACTGTCAAGAAATTGGAGATTCACAAGTTTACAGTTAAGATTGGGGACTCAAACACAGCTTCCCTCGGCTTATTCCGAAAACTGGTATATTAACTTACTCTGTTTGCCTCAAATATAACTCCATGCCTTGAATTTCACAAATAAAAATTACTTAAACACTTGTTGTAGGGTTTCGAGCACTCTTCTCACAGTGATATCTTCAAAGAGGTAACACAATACCAAGGATGTTCCTTTTCCTGTTCTTTTGCTCTTGTTTAAACTGGACTGAGTTTCTCTAGTCTTTCTTACCCGACAGGTTACACTGGAGTATACGGTGACAAATCTCCGTCGAGCAGAGCTCTTGAAGTTATTGGAGGATGTCATCACGTACACTCATTCATCTGACCACCCATCAGATTCGCTGCTAACCGGAGAAGCTATTGCATAGAGCTTTTGTTCAGTTCTTATTATTGTTAGAGAATAGTGATCATGTACCATGGCCTGAGCCTAAATAAATGATGGTAGCACAATAATATATCGATTTTATGGAGCCTCAAAGCTTCTAAATTCTAATGAACCACTGCGTATGATTCAACTCGAGGACTATCCGAAAAGAGTAAAACTTCGTAATTGGGCATATAATTAATTTGATACAAATTTGAAATGTAGGAAGGGCTATAAGATAATTCATATTAATAGTATTTTTTTTTTCCATTGTCTTTGTTTTATTTATTCAATTTCTGTTAAGTGTATGATTCTTTTATTCTTTTTGTTATTAGTTTTTTCACTTGTATATGAAATATTGTTTTTATTTATTTATTTCATAATTTAAATAATATGATATATAAATTTTTGTTTTAGTTGATATTTGCAACCATAGAAATTATTTTTATCGATATTATTTTACAAAATATATGTCTCACTTCTAACTTATTTCATTCATTTTTGAGATTTTTAGTGAGATATAAATTAGACAGTTTTTTTATTCTCAAAATTCTCGTTTTTGTTCCATTTCTATTAAATTTTGCCCGGATTTCGTGTTTACCTCTCCTATATTTTGATGTTTTTATTTGATGATGTTTCTAATTTTTTATGTGTATGTAATTTTTTTATTTCCTTAAATCTGATGAAAAACAAATTATTAAGTTATTTTTTTAGGAATGTTATGTTTTTTAACGAGATATCTGTCAAAGTTTCTATATAAGTTATGTTTTTGAGAAAATTTCTTTGATAAATAATATTATATTATATAACTTTTCAGAAAATATCTTTTTATATTCTACTTAAATGCTATTAATAATTGTAGGAAAGTATAATTATAGTAAAAACTAATACTAACTAAATAAAGTGATGATGTGTTATAATTGTAGAATATGATTAAATGATGTGACTTAATGATAAAATAGTACAAATAAATATATATATATATATATATATATATTTG
>ASZH01045199.1:0-13339 GCA_000411075.1 Sisymbrium irio | reverse complement strand
GAAAAAAAAAAAAAAAAGAGCAGAGAAACGAAATCAATGGCGGTTTCCGTTCCCATTCTCGCCGTCGTCACTGCCCTTCACCTCCTTGCTTTCGTCTTCGCTTTCGGTGCCGAACGACGCCGTAGCACCGTACTGTTCTCTTACACCTTTTTCTCTCTTGCTTTTGTGCTTTCGGATTTATCATTTCTTGTCTCTCTGTTTTGAGCAGGCTGTGGCGGTGCCGGATCAGTACGATGAGAAGACTTTCTGCATGTACGGAACAGAGGCGGCGACTGTGTACGGTATGTCGGCGTTTGGGTTGCTTCTTGTGAGCCAAGCGGTGGTTAACGGCGTTACAAAGTGTCTCTGCTGCGGAAAGGGTCTCGTCACTGGTACTTCTTACACTGTCTGGGCTATTGTCTTCTTCGTCGTCTCTTGGTAAATTTCAATACTCTTTCTTTCTTTTTCTTTATTTAGCAACCAAGATTTGTAATTGAGTGAAATAGATAGGAGAATTTGTGTGTTTAAAATCTTGATTTCCATTGAAAGTCATGAAACAAAGCTAAAGAATTGAACTTTGAACTGATAGTTTCTTCTGTTTTGAATCTGTGCAAAGATAAAGTTGTGGTTTTGATTGTATATTCATGGGTTTCATCCGTGAAGCGTAAAAGGTTACTTCTTTTGTTTTTTCCTCTTTACTCAATGGCTTGTTTTTGATAAAGTCTTCCAGATATGTAGGTTTCTAAGTTTGGCTCAGTGATAATGATTTAAAAAGTCACTTTGTTGCAAACCTAAATTCTTTGGCTTTGTCATCGTCACTAGTGATTACTTGTAGGCTTATCTCACAATAACAATAATGACTAGTTAGTTGATCTCTACGTTTGTGTTGTAATGTCTATCAATCGTTTGTATGGTGTGAATTCGTGCTTATAATCAAAATCGTTGTGCACAGGGTAAGCTTTTTAGGTGCTGAGGCGTGCTTGTTGGCTGGATCAGCGAGGAACGCTTACCACACCAAAAACAAAGGCATCTACCAAGGAAAACAGCTTTCGTGTGCCGTCTTACCCGTTGGAGTTTTTGCTGCTGGAGCTGCTCTGACTCTCATGTCTTTGATTTCAACCATTCTTTACTACTTGGCTCATTCTAAGGCTGACACTGGTGGATGGGAGAAGCATCACAACGACGGCATCGGCATGACTTCTCCTGCAGATGCTCCAAAGCAACAGAACACCGACTTCAACAAGGTTTAACCAATATCTGTTTAGTCATATGATAGAGCTATGCTTTTTAAGACAGGGGGTATAAACTATAGATGTTCTGTTGTTATAACTGTTCATAGAAACTTGTATTCTCAGGTGTAATGTTGGCTTATGTATGTCTGTTTATGAGGAACTTAGATTTGCTCCTTATCATCTTAGCTTTCCCATTCACCTCGCTAGTGATGTTATAACAGTTAGGTCTCATAAATGGGCTGTGCGTAATCCTTTAGACCCATTACTAGGTCCATTATTAGGCCCATTATTAGCATTCCTTGCACCAACTAAGAATATACTTGCAGTTGCATGAGAAAGGGTTTAAAGTTTAAACAAAGACATGATCAAAATGTTGATCATTTTGGAATACGTTTTCGATCATTAGTACAAGTAAAGAAGGATTCTCGACAAGATATTAAAAAATGGTTTACTCATGCAATAAAATAAAAAGATGAGTTTTGCAACATGCTAAAGCCATACCTTTCCCTTTTCTCAAAATCGCTTTCTTCTTTATGAATCCAAGAACAGATCCTTTCTTATCCTCAGGAGTAGGAAGGGATCTATCTATAAAGCCCTTTGAATCTTAGAGCTTAGATAACAAAAAGGCTACTGTTGTTAATTATAAAACGCGAAACCAAAACAATCATGGCCATTAATGGATTCGGAAGAGATGAACATGGAGCATCTTCATCAAGAAGACGAAGATCTCTGTACCACAATCTAGGAGGAGGACATTGTAACATATATCTTTCTTTCTTTATGTACATTCATTTTGATTATTAATCCTCCTATCTTAACGAGGTTTTATCTTGGAAATCTTGTAGTTGCTGATATAATGTTCTGGAAAAACAAGAAAGAATCAGGAACAATCTTGGCGGTTTTCACATTGATATGGTTCTTGTTCGAAGTGGTTGAATATCCTTTCATCACATTCCTCTGCCAGATACTCTTGGTCTCCATCTTCATATTCCTCATTTGGTCTTACATTGGCTCTTCGGAGCTAATCAAGCGGTAAAAAACATTAACACTTGGTTCTTTTTTGTGAAACCAAGTACTCAAAGAACACGCCATTTCGTGCAGGCAACCACCAAGTATTGACGATCTAAAGATTTCGGAATCAACTTGGAGAGTCTTGTTCAACAAGATAAACTGGTTCATCATCAAATTGTATGATATTTCAACAGGAACAGACTTCAGACTCCTAGTTTTGGTAAAAAAAGAAAATCAATATATTCAACCTTCATTTTTAAGATTGTTTGGATTTAAAACTTGTGTCACATTCTGTTTCAGGCCGTTGTTTCACTGTGGATATTATCAGTCGTCGGAAACTATTTCAGCTCTCTAACGTTGTTATACATTGGTGAGTCTTTATGATTTTATCTATGTATATATTTACTTTGCTGTATCACATGAGGAGTCAAATTTTTTTAAGACAACGTGATAAATCCGTAACATTTTCTGTTTATATAGCATGTCCTAAAATTACAACAATATTATAAAAAATTGTTTGTGTAATTTTTTTGGTGATAGTATTTGTGGTCCTTGAGACGATACCGATGCTGTATGAGCAATACGAAGAAGAGCTGAATTATGCAGCAAGTAAAAGCGGGATGAACATGAAGAAGCTCTTTGACAACTTCAACTCTAAAGTCACTAACAAGATCCCCAGAGCTAGTGGTAAAACTAAGAGGCATATGTAACGTTATGTATATCAACCTTCTGAATCTGCACATGTTAAATCGTAAGAACTTGTATAAGTCTTTGTTAATTATTGTAATCAACTATACACATTAATCATTTAACCCAAAAAAAAAAAAACACTGAACCCATTAATCTTGTTTGCTTGTATACCTTTGGAATATTTTAATTAGTTTCTTATTATTACATCATTTTTATTGATGTAAATTTATAGATCTCTGATTTTCTGTAAGAAAACGCAAATACTTCTTTGGCTACTTCAAGGTCAGTAGAAGTGTTCGCTTCACAATCAACCAGCTCTTGATTTTTTTAGAATAATGACAAAGCTCTCCTCGGTGCTTGATGCTTATCTATTTGCCTTGTGATACGGAAATATTTGAACTTTCATTGGGTTTGTATATTAGTTAACGCAACCAAAGATTTAACGCGAAATCCTACAGTTTTTCGGTAAACCTCCTAGCCTATTGTGACAATTCTCATTTGTGTTGGTTCTCAGTATTTCGATTATGAAGAATTTAGTGGAAGTGCGCATAAAATGGTAGTTAGGAGAATGACGATCAAATCAAATAAACCAATAACCATGTAAACAATGATCAAATGCTTTGATATCCTTATTTAAAAAATAATTGTCTATTAAAGTAAACATCAATTGTCTCTTGACATTCTCTCTTTGAGTTATGAAGCCAAATCTAAGCTCCACTACAAGAGTCTAGCAATTTTTATTTTATGTCACAGCTACTTCAATTCAAATCATTTTTTTGGAGTCTTTAGCAATGGTCTCTAAACGTATGTTTGTCCATCTATACACCATAATATATTACCATTTTTTTATTGTCACTTTGTCACTTATGGTGTTATTTTTTAAATTATACTTTATGGGCCATCGTTGATGAAACTCGCTCTTATTGTGTCTTGGATAACAATACAAAATTAAGAAGTCAACAATTCAGTGGTGAGTAATGACGAATGGCCGCACACGCAAATTTGGTAAAACTAGTTTGACCTTAGAGTTAAACCAAAGGCCAGAGTAAACAAAAGAGCCGTCGCATCTTTTGTGACTTCTGACTCGAAAAACCAAAACCACACACTTGAAAGATGCCAATTACTCTCTCTCTCTCTCTCCCTTTCTTTATCAACTAGTCAGTCTTTGTCAGAGCAATGCACAAACCTTTGTTCGATGGCGAGAGGAGGACTTCTTGTGGCGGCGTCGGATAACGGCCAAGGTGTTGCTATCTTCCTCTACATTTGGGCAGCACTTTTGGCTCTCTCCGTCATAGCTGCCGTGACTTTCACTTGTAGCGACGGAGCTTCTAAGTCTCATACTGACGATGTCAATGGCTCAGCGTGTGCCGCCGGATGTGGTGGTGGTTGTGGAGGTTAAACCGGTTGGCAGTTCTTTTTTCTTTCTTTTTGTCGACAACATAGATTTTATCGTGTTTTAACCTTTAACCGATAGTAATAAATACAACTCAGTAGATTATGATCAGTAAACTGGTCTGTTTAAAGAAGCAGCTTTGTTTATTATATTCAAGGAATTTGAATATAGCAAATCATATTTTGTTTTTGCTTTCATAACAAGTTAAAGCGTGTGAAGGCTCTAAATACTTCCTGCTTTTTAAATTAGATATTTTTTGTTATTTGGTCAAGAAATTAGATAATTTATATGTCTAGTTTATCCAAGAACTTCAAGGTAAAAAAGTAAAAACTAAAGAACGTGAGGTTAAGCGAAACAGAACAAAAACAGAGAAAGTAAGTGTTGTCACAGATTGAGGCATTAACTAAACTTTGTATATGTCAACGTTTACAACGACAGTCTCTCTCTAAATGAAAAAGAAACGAGTCGAAAGCCAGCAGGGTCTTAACTAAAATTCATAAAGCTTATATTAAATTTGAGTTTGATCAGGCCGCGCCATGTCATGTACCTGTGGTGAAAAATGATTGAAGAAATCAGAATTTGTTAAAATAAAATAAGGTCAAATCGAAATAGAAAGGATCAAAACCTGATGAAATTGTGAGTTAAAGGGAATGTTTTGGTGAGGCATCATTGGGATTCCTGGCACATAATAACCCCAAGGAGAGGTGTATGGAGACATACATGGTGCTTGAGCACCATAAAATGGTGACATGTAACCAGCGGGTTGTGTGTATGATGTAGACATAATCTGGACCACATAATACGTCACACCATTAGTTCATATCGTAAACGGGTATGCAAGTGCGTGTGTGAATTGTAGACGAGGAAACAAACGAAATAGCTTACATCTATTTGTTGTTTTAAGCTTTTAATGTATTCTACGATGCTTTCAAGCTTTGCTGCAAGGTCCGACTGCAGATAGATAAAGAAGCGTTAGAAACTCGAAATTGTATTCGATTCTACTTGTATGTGTGAAGTAATTATAACCTTTGCGCAATTTGGTGTCATCTCCTGCAATATATCTACTTTATCTCTAATAAGCTGTCGTCTTTTCTACACGTTTTGAGATAAATATAAACGTAATTTAGCTTGGGAATCACGCAAGAGAAGAGAAAACAAGGATACGTTGTAAGTTGTAAACTAGATAGATCCTCCTAACCTTCTCCATCAGCACACGATATTCCATGGAACGTTGTCGTTTCGGCGTACGGTTACTCTTGTTGCAGTGATACCTATTGTCACTCTGATCTCTGTTCTTGGTAAAATCCTTAGGCTCAGAGAAGGAAAGCGTTGATGAAGAGCTCGAGTGCGCACCGAATATCTCTTGCAAAGGGTTTAGTTCATTAAGATCATCTGAAGACAAGGAAGATATTAACTCAGACAATGAATATAGTTCTTGATCATGAGTACCCTGGTTGCTGTTGTTTATCTCCATCCGTGATCAATAAAATTGAGTGAGTTTTATGAGTTTGTGAGCGACGGAAGAGGAAACTAGTAGAGCCAAAAGCTATAAATAGTGAAAGGAAAATCTAATTTAAGAAGCTGCTTTTGAAAGTTCCATTCAACTGAGCGCGAAAAGAAACAGATGATTTTGCTTCGTCCCTTGGTTTCCTAACATAAGATTATTCACGTGAAGTTACAAGTTATTTACTCTTATTTTTATTACATTATATTATATGGTTTTTGTTTTTTTTTATCCACATATACAGAAGAAAACATATTTTTCTTGTTGTTTTGTTCAGTATGCGTTCTCACTCTTTCTTGGAATTTTAAGCACTAGTCTGGAGTCGACAGGGAAACGCAGTCGTCCTCGTTCATGAACGCCACAGTTCTTATTTAAATAATAAAATTCTATTGAGTGTAGTGGATATAAATTCATGTCTGTTGGAAGAATCATAACCGTATATATACTCGATATAAATATACAATGATATAGCTATTAGCTAGGGAACTTGATGAATATATTTTTGCCTTTTAACCCCCGAAAACGTTAATGAAGATATATATATATATATATATGCCCACGCAGTAGTTTAATTAAATATACTAAAAGGATAAGACCATCTCCAATGAAAATACTTTTCTAAAAATTCTACCATTATACAATTTAAAAAAAAAAAGTAGAAGAAAGATTTAACAAAAGTAAACCAAGTAGTGGTATCCCACTGGTACTTTAGGGGTTGGTTCCAATACGGTTACTGGGTTCGACTCCACTTGGTCACCAGGATTTTAAAGCAGAAATTGGCAGTTACGACCGGGCCTCCAAAATTTAGTCGAGTTTAATCCAGACACCTAAATTATAAAAAAAAAAGATTTAATAAAAATACTAAATATTCAAAATTTAGATCTATTTTTTCACATATCATACACTGAAGATTTTAATAATTTACAGAAATACAAAATACAATTAATATAATTATAGTATTAAAATTCACATGATTTTTCGTGAATGGAAATGATCTAACGATCTGCCAATATTAGAACACCTTCATTGAAGGTTTAAGAGGGAGTTCATACATTTTTCGAAACAAAAAAAAATATAAATTAATAAGAGGTTTATGGAAGAGTATCATCTGAGTGAACCCATATTGTAACTGTAGCGCGGATTCCATGCTACGTGGCGGCCCGCGATTTGTCTAAATTATTTCTTTTTTTGAAAAAATCAAAAGAAAAAAAGAAAATGAAAAAAAATAATAAAAAATTATAGTTTTGAATTCCAAAAGGGATTCACTAATAAAAGTGCTCTAACGATACCAACTTCCGGCATTCGACAAAATAATTGAAATTTGAATATGTTTTTTTTTGTCTTAAGATCAGACAAGCTGTTAACAACATAAAACTCCTCAAATGAAATAAAAATCTAAATCTAATTATCAAGTGTCCCCACAAAGTTAGTTTCTATTAGTTCTATTCCGATAACCAAAATGAATTAGAGTTGGATCGGGGGTTATTAGTTTAGTTTAACATAATAATTTTTTTTTAAAATTAATTAACAACGTACCGGATTCATGCAAAATTGTGATATTTTGTGGAGTTTATGATGTTAACTAGTGTGGTCTACGTTTTTCGGTTTTGTTTTGCTTTACTATACAATCTCGTGCAATAATTTGATCTTAACTATATTTCCCATATTGCTGCATAATTTGGTCTATTTCGGATAAACTTGCAGATTAATATTATGTTTCAAGTTCCCATATTTTCTTCAAGTAATTTTGGCTGTTTACATGATCACGTCCAGATACTATGTCCGCCTGCTTCTATTTTCTATTTGTTGTAATTGAACATAGAAATAGATTTGAGAGTGACGTCGACTACCTGTTCAAATTATTGTCGCTGCGTGATTCAAGAATCCTATAATATAAGTCCCGTACAAGTAGAGCGAATTTGGTTTGAAGTGAATATACGATAAAAAGAACACGACTATGCTGTAGTTAAAAACAAAAAAGTCCCATGCAGTTTTTACACTACCTATACGTATTTGCAAGTTTTGTCCAGAATTTCTGAACTTTTCACATGCATCTTTAAAATTGTATTAGTAGCTAGCAAACAAGAACAAATAGTGTTGATTATTTTGTGATATTATTAAATATCAATACGCAAGACATTATAATCTAGATATTATTTTAAATAAAGAAGAAGACTGCTGTGTATTTTTTGTTATGTAAAAATTATAATTAGTTATGGTATGTGACGATTTCACGCTTCCACACGACCACGTGGTATGACATTCTCTCATCGCTCATCAGCTCGTGCCGTTTTTGTACTTGGTGCCAATAAGGCCAACCTACGTATGAAAAGGGTGGGTTACTTGACCTCTCCAATTTTGTTTTTGTTTTTTAAGTAGAATAAATAATTTTTTTTTAACCAGATTAAAACTATTGTTTTTGACATAAATTATAAAACCCATTTATTTAATATAAATTCATTAATCAAAATCAACTTTTCACATGACCTAATTTTAAACTTTAACCTAATTAATGAAACATAATTTTTTGTTTCCCAAACTTACACTATCTTCTACAAAGAAAAAAATCCTTTTGATTCAAAAATTAATATATCCTAAAGAATTACCATTGTTTAATCATAATTAACCACAAATAATTCTCAATTATATATATGTTTGTGATAATATAATTTTTTAGAACTGAAAATTGTAAATAAAATTTAATACTTTGTTATTTTTTATACAAAGTAAAGTAATGGATAAGTATTTGAAAAAAAATTTCCATTATTACTTTACAAAAGTACAGATTTAGGTGATTTACCATGAGATTTAATATATCGAAAAATAGCATATTACCATCCAAATCAAATTGATAAGGTAATTCGAAAATATCTGATTAGGGATCTTTCTCAGCCTCATGGTCATGTTATGAAATATAGTAAATTGTAGACAGTTTTATATTTTTATAAAATATTTTTTAATAATACATTTATTTATTGATTCTGATTTTAAAAATTTATGGGTTCACCATTGGACTGCCATCCAAGGTGGTGTTTTTTTTAATATATTCTATCGACTGATTCAGCTGTTCTGGTAAGAACACATCCAAATGTTATATAGTAGACTATTTTCATAATTCAATAATTTAACGATTCAACGAATATTATAAGTTTTGAATAGACTCGGCTTGAATGGATCATGAAGACTATGAAATATAATTTAGGATACAACACTGTTTATTCCAAATTTAGAGTGTCTTTCGACTAATAATAGGAATGAAAACACTTTACGCATTTCTGATTATCAAATAAACCAATTGAGTCAATGTTTAACTGACAGACTTTAATTTCTAGGTAAATGTGGTTTTTGTTTCCAAATTTACATTGAACTCAGAGCCTGAGAATTGTTGGAACCGTTTTCGGAGAAATGACTTAGACCGATATTTCGGTGGCATTTTCGGGTAACTCGTTTGCCGAAATGACCGGATTTTGGATTCATTGGATTCCTTGTTGTGAGCACTATGAGATAGTGTATTCATATGTCAAAAACAGTGTTAGTTTAAATGAAAAATGGAGGTCCAAAGTAGATAGCTTGTAAAACTTTAATATTTAGCTACATATGAAAATTAGCAAATACTCTACATTGGATATTTGGATTTGAATTTGGATTTGTTAATTGGATTTTATGTCCATTAGCTTATTATAATAAAATTTGTTATTTTTGATCTTTGTGTTTTCATAAACATAAAACAAAACATAAATCCATGAATATATTATTGCATTGATTTGGTTAAAGTTAATAATATATTACACTAGGGTTGAGTCTGTGCGTTGCAAGGATTGTGTTTTTAGTTATATTCAAAACCAAACTACCTAAATTCAAAACCCAAACAAAGTTATTTCAATTTTAACCATTTGTATTTCTTTAAATGAATTTGTGAGCTTATATCTATTTTTAATTTTTTTTTAATTTGATACTCTCCTACGCATGCCCGATAGAAAAAGAAAATTAGTTTTTAGCAAAATGAAATTTAAAATAGACACGTGACATCATTTCAGAGTACAATTAGAAAATAATATTCTTAATTATATAAGATTAACTATAGATCAAACAATATGAGAAATTTAAAAATATTTTGTTTGTCCACATATATGCATTTCTATACTAATTGAACTGTTGTTTATGAATTACAATTTATACTAAATAAATTGATACGAATTAAAAGTAATGTATTGCATCTGAAGTTATATTAATTTTTTTTAAATCTAAGAGTATTGAATAGACAAAAAAAAAAAGACAAAAGATTCAGTATATTTTAAATATAAAAATTAACATAAATGTTAACTCATTAAGTTTAAAATTAAAAATAAAGTGAAAATTTATAAAAAATGAAATTTTGGAGGACACATAATGTAAAAGAAAATGGTTCTAAATAGTTGTATATAGTAAATTTTATATTTTGAAATTAATATAAATTTGAAGTCATTAAAAGTAAAATTGAAAACGAAGAGAGAAATTAATTTTTTTTTAAATTTGGAGGACCTAAAAAGTAAAACAAAAAGTGTTAAATATAGGGAAAAAACATGTTACTTCCTCAGAGATTATACCATATATTTTAAATTTATAAATTAATATAAATTTTAACTCATTAAGTTAAAAATTAAAAATAAAGTAAAATTTATAAAGTATGAAATTTTGGAAGTCTTCTAATGTAAAAAAAGAGTGTTAAATAGTTGTATATATTAAATTTTAAAATTTGAAATTAATATAAATTTTATTAAGTGTAAAATTGAAAATGAAGAGAGAAATTAAATAATTTAAATTTTGGAGGACCTAAAAAACAAAAAAAAAATGTTAAATATAGGAACAGATGTCACCTCCTCAGAGCTTTCCTTGAGAAAACCTTACTTTATTATATAAGATTTAAATTTTGGAGGACATAAAAAAAAAAAAATGTTAAATATAGGGACACATGTCACCTCTTCAGAACTTTACTTTATTATATAAGATTTGCAGTTCACGTTAATATGGTCAAAGAGATCAAAACTTCTTTATGGCATTTGATGTGTGAATTTATTCTCCAATAGCATTATATTTGTTTGTAATATAAAAGCGTGATATGGGCTAATTCATTTGACACTTATACGAATAACAAACCCACAATTTCTTAAACGTCTATTTTTCTGTCTTTGAGTCTTGAGAGTATAACACAGTTCTAAATTCGTCAGGTTTCGATTCTCAAATGCTGTGAAATTGGAAAAATAAGAAATTGTATCCTGAAATCTTTAAGCGTATTCAACCGGCACACTATAGAGGTCTAGTAAGATTAAGGAAAGAGATCTTAATCTCGACTACTTTATTGTTATTTCCAATCCGTTTACGGTACCATATATCTATTATTTTGATTCTTATTGTTATTGTTGATAATTTACTTCACAATCAAATTCGCTTATTTATTAAATATGGTGCCTACAAGAATTGCACCCTTCACCAAAACTTTCTCTATCACTAAACCACATATACCCTGGCCAATCCGAAGTGTTGTTGGTTTCCATCACATAGTGGATCAATTCATTAGTGGTTTAGATTTGATGCCATGACTGTTATACCGGTTTTACCATTAATTTAAACTCTGGAATTGAATTTTGAATATATATATATATATATATGTTAACTTTTCTTATATCAGATGACACATCTTCATTCTAATCATTACTCTTTTTCATTTTAATTCAATAATATTTTATCTGTTTCAATTATATTTATACATAGAAAAGAAATCACATTACAACATTCATCACGCTTAATTAATGACCAAATCCAAAAAATTAACAAAATTTCATAAAATTTTTACTGGATTAACACAACATGATATAAAAATAAAAATAATAAATAATAAAAAATAAAAAGTGAAAAAATAAAAAATAAAAGTAGAATACCAAAAAAAATATCAAATAAGAGAATTAAAAAGTAAATATACAAATGAGAAATTATAACGTGATTAAATGGAAATGAGAAAAGAACTAAAAACATCAAATAAGAGCATTAAAAAATGAAAAATACCAAAAAAAAAAAAATAATGACATAATTTAATGGGAATGAAACAAGAAAAAATTCCCAATATATTTGAGCATGAATGGTATGCATGGACAAAACAAAATGTAAATAAGAATTTTATTTAATATACAAAATATATATGAAAAATTTAATTAAAACAATACGTGAAAATTTTTAAAAATTAAAAATGGCAAATTTAAAAGTGTTTTATATAAAATGAAAAAATTACATGAGATGAAAAATAAAAATGAATATATAACAGCATAATAAAATAAATAAACAATTATGTCAAACTTTGTTTAAAGACTAAACATAAAAATAATATTAACACACACAAAAAAACAACAATAACCTATATATATCAACAAAAGAAGAAACAATATTCCGAGCAAAGCACCAAAATTGACTGATATAAATATAAATTAGTTGGTCCTCAAGCAAAACTATTTTTTATTTTCTCAAGCAAAACTATAGATTAATCCTCATGCTCAAAATAAAATTGGTAATAATTTTTAGAGGTTTTAAAATTGGTAATAATATTTTAGAGATTTTAAATTATGCAAACAAATTATGTTATGGGTATCTAAGTTTTAGAACAGAAAAAAAAAAACTTAGGTTTAATCTTATGTCACGGACATAGTATTCTAACCAAAAACTATGTTTCTAGTCAAGAGTCAAGACAAAAGATGTACTGGTTTAAGCTTTAAACACAAAACAAAATCCCCTGCTTCTGATACGACATATAGAGCATGCTCATGCGTACACATGCAAGTACATATCCAGCGAGCTACGTGCGGTTCTAAGTTCTAACATTCATATAGATACTTTTAGCCACCAAAAAATTTCATTTCATTTATACATTTGCTCATATAGGTCTTGAAATCTATAAGAACATTTCCAATGATACACTAAAGTAAGAGAAATCACCAAAAAATAAGAGAAACTTTTTTTTAATAATACACTAAAATAAAGGAAAAATGAGTTTTTTAACAGTATTACACCAAATTTGAAGGAACATTATTCATAAACTCATTTTAGTGTTAAACTCTTTTTATTTACAAACTAATCCTTAAATTTTAACAAATTTTATTTTATACCTAAATAAGATAATCTAATATTTATATGAAATATTATCTTTTCAAATATGGTCATAAATATAAAATTAATTGTATATAAAACTATAAATGCAACCACAGTATAAATAAAATTAAAATTAAAATAAAATAATAAATTAAAATTAAAATACATAATTCATACCAACTGTAAATAAAAATAAACTTAACACTGCATAAAACATAATAAAAGTGATGATTTGTGGTTTAATGTAATTTTATAAGTATAATAGATGTTTAATTTTAAGAAAATTACATGTTTAATAGAAATTTGAAATTGTAAAATAAATAGGTATAATTTAAATTTTATAAAGTAAATGATGTTATTATAAAAAAATAAAAAGTTTACAAAAGAAATATATTTGGAATATTTTGTTTTAGG